>JAHKKF010487777.1:0-23031 GCA_019740295.1 Labeo calbasu | reverse complement strand
AGATATTCTTGTCTAATTTACATCCCTGCTCCGGCATCGAAACAAAGAGGGCGGACTGTTACAGCTGATCTGAGGTAAAACGCTCATGTCAATCAACTATCGTGGGAGCGGCCTCTGTGGGTGTGACGCCACAACGACAGGCATCTGAAAATGGCTCGATTTGAAAAGGGGAATATTATTTTTACAGATTAATTAAAAACCACTGCATGAATGTTTATCATTATAGGGTAGATTTGCACATACACTGCCAACACACATTAATGTTCAAACAACATGTAAAAGTGAACTTAGCATCCGATGACCCCTTTAAAAAAATTTTTTTTAACAGATTCCTTCAAAGGCTGATTTATTTATGAACAAAACTCATTATGTATGAATAAGTCACTGACTCGTTCAATCAACCGATTCTTTAACTACCTCATTCAACAACACACCACTAGCTCCTCTTATGGTTTTAGCTTGGATTGTTTTGGAACTATTTTCATTGTTCACGAAGCAAAATAATAAAAAAAAAACAGAAAGTGGGAATATCAAGTCTAAAATGTAAGTTATCGATTTGTAGATTTTAATAATTTCTCATTTGTACAAAAGGATATTGATTCTTAAATCCCAAGAATCGAACGGAATGAACAGAACACTGCACGTCCCATCAAATAAAGCGCAAAAGCTTTGTGGTTTGTTAGTTTAGTATGAAACAAAGTCTTAGATTTCAAATTCTGTCCATTGTATTACAGTATTCAAACAATAAATACCGTTTTGGCGCTATTTAATGTGGAGTACCATAGCGACTCCGTTCAAAGCGGTACGTGAACTGATCACCTCCTCCGCTTTAACAGCCGTTTAAGCATGAAATAAACATTAATAAACAACTGAAGGTATGTGAAAAGAAAGAGTACATTTACCGAAATCCGTATCCTGTCTCATTGCTCAATCAGTGTTTTAACTGCGCAAATACATATACGTATAACAGCTTGTAAACAATGTGTCATAACGTACGTTTACCTCAGAAACACACACACACATTCGGTGACCAAATTGACCAATAGAGTTTCGGTGAAACTATAGGAGAGGAGGATTTTGCTAAATATATGCACCACATAACATATTCTTTATCATCTTTTTACTGTTTTTTTAATTTTTAATGTATTAATTGTAGTAGAAATATAATTATGTAATTGTAACTTTATTATTATAAAAACTTAATTGAGTAATTTAAGCGTTAAAGTCCTTTAGTCCTTATCCTTAGTTATAGTAAGGCAGTACCAGCTTAACTCGCATGTATGTTTTACAGCATTAGTTGACAGATTTTTTTATTCCTTGAGAAAATTTGGCATGTACTGTACCTGATATCCAAAATAATCAATATCGAATTAAATTGAATTAAATCAGAAATCAAATCGTAATCTTGTAAATCAGAAAAAACTCTTTGTTATAGTCTTGTCTAGCTGGCTATTTTAAAAATCTTGTTTTAGTCCAGTTTTTATATAACATGCCAGCAGATGCTTTGCTGCTGACTATTTGACTCTGACAGTCGGCCTACTTCTTGTGTGTACACATGCTGTTGTTGTAAGTTTTATTACTGTAATTCTGTTGTAATGACAGCTTTGTGAAATTACAGATCTGAAAGTACAGTAAATGCCACGGAGAGTAAATTGGTCACCTCTGAGAGTAAATAGGATAAAGCTACTTTCTTACTGCTTTTTCTTTCCGCAACCTCTCTGTTGTTGGACATTTTCTCTTACAGAATAAATTTATCACACATTAAAATAATTGTGTGGAACTTTAAAGTTGACATTAAATTAAAATTCACCCCATCTGTTTTTTAAATGCATTGATATTATTGTAAATGATTCATCTATTCACCCACCATCTATTTTTTTTTACCTCTTAATTTACCTTGATTAATTTGTAATAAAAATGTCATAGAGTAACTCAATTTTTCAGTGAGATGACAGACTTTTCTCTATAGTGATGTTTGCTGGATTCATTTAATTTGCTTAAACCTGCCCATTACTTACAATCAACCTCAAGCTTGCATTCAGATCTGCCTCCATCCAATTAACAACCGACGGATAGAACCAAGTCTGAAATAATCTGTTTCACTTGGATATAAGTCACAATACGAAAGAAAAGATCTGTTGCTACTTCCTTTACATTTCAACTTCAAAGGCTCATTTGCATAACTTGCGTCAAAATCCATTGAACTCAATGAAGCGAAGCAAGCTACTGTACAGTGTTACCACCAGCCTTAGAAGAAAGAGACGAGTATCTGGATACACTGAGGTTTATGACACAAAATGAGACAATGTGTGATGCTTTTCATGTGATGTCAAAGGCACTGAGAGATTTATTAAAGCTGTGATGTGGTCATGTGAAAGGGTTTTAATGAATATTAAATGAAGATTGTTGACAAAAAAAACACATAAAACCCATCTTCCATCCTTCCTCCTTCCTGTATTTCCTTTCTTTCGTCTTTCATGTTTTGAAGTTCACACTGAAGACTCTAGGCCATGCAGTTCTGAACTGCTCGACTCTAGATTGAGCTCCGCTTGAGGCGGTAACTTTCTGTTGTGCTGTTTTCTCAGAAATGAAGCTACCATCTAGAAGCCGTTCAGTCCCTATAGGGACACAAAACACAGCAGCTGGGCATTTCATATTCGCTTTATCCTGCCTTATATTTGCTATAAGCACTTGCTAAAGAAGATTTTGACATATACTATAGCCTCAGATGATGCAATGTACACATTTTGTGCTTGATATAGGCTAACAGAGACGACAGCCACAGGATAGTTTATGTCACACTCACTGAAATCTATAGCTGTAACTTTAAGCAAAAATTACAGACTGTGAACAAGTCAAAGAGGTTATTTTAAACAGCTTGATGAATGCTATGTCACGCGTGTTTGCTTGCAAGACATATTTTTGCTTACAGGAAAAGTTTAAGGTCATTGAGCGAGTGTTAAAATGAAAAGTCATGGCGAATGTCGATATTTATGTGCTGAGAAACAAAATCAATAAAGCTTAGCTGCAGTTTAACAACTGCACAACATCACTGAACCGAGAGAAGAAAGATTTTCTGTCAAAAATGTATTGTAATCTAGTCATGGAAATAATGTAGCCGAATTGTCTTGGGTCTGTCGGTCACAGATACATAAATGGCTGTTTTATGGTGTGTTTGCTAAATCTTACTAATCCTTCTTTAGCTAATGTTGTTGTCTGCCATATTATCAGACAAGCTTTTGCTTTTTAAAAAAAACATGAGTCATGTTTGAACGATTTTAGATGATATTTTACTGAAATTTTAGGGTTGGATTTGGAAATTGGATTTGTTCTGTCAATAATCAGCGACAATAATCAGCGACAATAATCAGCTTTCACATTATCATAGTGAGTATGTTGTAGAAACATTAGGAGCAGTTCTGTTCACTTACCCGATGTTGTCAGTTGTAATAACTTTCAAATTAGGCCTCTATCTTTTCAGTTAACTGTGATAAGAATTTGCCTCGATTCTTGCAGTGTTTAATCACATTACTGTGTAATTTAACAAAATGGCAGATAAAAGATGCTTTGTAGTTTCACACTCAATTCCAGCCCACAAAAGAACGCTATCAATTCAGTTCTACCACTTTATGAGAACATTTTATTAAAAAACATGCACAGAAATCTCCATTTCATTCCTGTGGGAAGTTCTGTGAAGATTTTCTGAGTAAGCAACATGAGGGGTGGAGCTCAGAAAAGGGTTAGCTTGTTTACCGCATGTAGAAATAAGCTATCCCACGCTCTGTGAGAACGGTACAGTGTGTTCTGCTCAGTCAAATCATTTCTGACATCTGTATTCCTCTGAATCTTTGATGTCTCTATCTCTGACAGAGGTTTGCGAGTGTATTAGATTGAAATCCAGCAGTCTGTGCCTTTTGCGTGTCTGTTTGTGCAAATAGTACCATATCAGTGGCATAAACCCTGATTCATTTTGTGCTTTAATAGCGGCAGACAGCAGCCTACAAGTATCGTCACAGGTTTTCAGCTCAAATATTATTGATTTTGAGGGTATATACAGTCTAAAAAATGCTGGGTTATTTTTTTAACCCAAATGCTGGGCTTGCTGGGTCATTTTATTGGGTTGTTGTAGTTTTTCGTCTCTCTAAAAATGCTGGGTTATTTTTTTTTTAACCCAAATGCTGGGCTTGCTGGGTCATTTTTTTGGGTTGTTGTAGTTTTTCGTCTCTCTAAAAATGCTGGGTTATTTTTTTTAACCCAAATGCTGGGCTTGCTGGGTCATTTTATTGGGTTGTTGTAGTTTTTCGGCTCTCTAAAAATGCTGGGTTATTTTTTTTAACCCAAATAGTGGGTTCTGCTTGTTGGGTCATTTTATTGGGTTATTTTTAATATTTTTTATCCAGGTGCTGGGTAATTTTTCTGTAACTAAACTGCTGGGTCATTTTTAAAGGGGTCATCGGATGCCCATTTTCCACAAGTTGATATTATCCCTTAGGGTCTTAATAAAAAGTCTATAATATACTTTGGTTAAAAATTCTCAATGGTAGTGTAAATCAACACCATTTTTATCTTGTCAAAATGAGCTCTGCAAGAATCAACCCATTCTGATGGATTGCTCCTTTAAATGCAAATGAGCTCTGCTCACCCTGCCCCTCTCTTCTCTCTGTGGAGTGACGAGCCTGTTTACTTTAGCCGCAAAACTTGCTAACTAGCACGTTTTTAGGAAAGGTGATTGCAGAGATTCATAAAAACCTTATACTCACTTCTAATCTAGGTGAAGCTGGATCACGAATGATTTGAGCGAACATAGATTCATTTATGTAGATCGGGAGACACATTCCTTTCACAAACAAACGTAATCCACTGCATCTTCAGCCGCTTAGATGTCGGGAGTAAATGACGACCACTATGTTCATTATTACATCCAGCAATTCAACACCTCAATCGCTCAATCAGAGATATTCTTGTTTAACTTACATCCCTGCTCCAGCATCGAAACAATGGAGGTCGGACTGTTACAGCTGATTTAGGGCGGTTCTGAGGTAAGATGCTCATGTCAATCAACACACCGGCATGAGAATTAGCATTATTTTGGTGAAAAGTGATTACAGAGAATGGCTGAATAGACTTAAATTAAAATGCTACTTTTAAATGTTAGGGGTTTTTTTATTTCTGAAATGCTTGTTAAACAAGTTTAAATGAATGTAATATTGTAAACTATCCTGTATTCACCCAAATAAATTCAGTTTGTCTCTATAATTCTGTGTGTGATTTTTTAATTTCCAGACCATTAAAAGCCAGCAATATAATATTTTTTAAACAGTAGTTGACTTAAATAAAACAACCCAGCATGTTGGGTAAAAACATTTAACCCAAGCAGCTGGGTCAAAATAACCCAGCATGTGCTCTATCCGATATGTACCAAGTGGTGGGTTGCAAAATAACCCAAGTTGGGTTGTTTTCAGCCCAGCATTTTTCAGAGTGTAGGTCCGTTTTAAAACCGAGGCTGCATCTGAAATCACATACTCTCTGAGTAGGCATTTCTTTTAAATAGATATATAGCAACTGTTAAAATATATCTATATTGTTCCATTTGGGAGAAGCAAAGTTTATTTAGCCTAAACAACTTGATGCATTTGCACTTACTTGCCAAGTCATTTTTTGTATGTGTTTTGTTCAGGATTATTATCCATTCCAAATGTGTCCTAGAGAACTTTTGCACTGTTCTATTTATTTTTGTATAGCTATCCATAAAACAAACGGTGCAACTAAGTGTAAATAGCCCTATGATGGCTCCCTAGGCACTAGGTTTTGGACCAGAACAAGTGTTGAACCTTTAAACTCCTAAGTGACAGAAGTATAGCAATGTGGGAGTATAATTCTCCATCATTTTCACTCTCTTCAGATCTCATTTTTCTTGTCCCCATTGTTGCTGCGGGAAACTCTTGACCGCCCTTCTTAAAAGAGTCAGTCTTCACTGAGACATCATGCTGAGAGAAAAGATGAGTGTCTGGAATGAACGCGCCTGAACAAGAGAGAGAGAGAATAGCAACGACTCAAAGAAAAAGTGAGTATGTGTTTGTGTGCACTTAGGTTTAAGAGGAAACACTTAACATTTTCTAGCTGCCTCTTTCTTAAAGCTGTGACTGACAGCTCATCCTTTTAAAATCAAAGTCAGCCTGTATTTAGAGCTAACCTTTGCTTCTGTGTGGCAGTTTTAGCGTGTTAGCGCCTACTCATGCATTCTGAGGCGCTGATTAGCAGTGCGCTAACCATGAGGGGATTTGACACGCTTTAAAAGTAATCTCCAGGTGCAAAGAGCTTTGACTCATAATCTATACATCATATTTCAGCCTCTAACACACTCAAATACATATGTGTCAGCACCACCACACGCATGCGCTGTGGTACTCTTGTGAACAAGCATCGAAAAACTGTTGAATAAAGTTGTTGTTTTTGTAAAAAATAAGGCAAAAAAGTTTTCTCGTATCTCCATAAAATTAAGGTTGAACCACAGATGTCACATCATGGACTATTAACGATTCCTCATTTTTGGGTGAACTATCCCTTTAACTATGATCGATTCATCATTTTGTGATGTCGCATTTTGAAACACTGCAGACGTTTTCACCCTGACCTATTGAAAATGCTGTCCACAGCCCATGTTAGTATTAATGCGGTCGTTCTGCTCTTTACAGTCTCTCTGTGCAGTCTGCACTGGAGTCGAGTTACTTTGATTTTGTTTTTCTATTTTATTGCTGTGTACTACGTTATTTGATGTTGGTTATTGGTTTTGGGATTTGGTCAATAAACTCTGCACACAGGTTCTGTTTCCCTTGCAATCATAATATCACACCGAGCTTGCCAAATACTGAGCATCATTCTTTTAGCATGAGCACAGTCTCTGAAGGGAACCTGCGCAGATGCATTATGGAGATTTCAGATGCAAACAATCAGATTGTGATTTAAAGCTAAAAGGATGTAATGCTGTAATTTGTACAATGCTGTTTAATATGGAAGCACTGTTATTTATTGATAAGGATAGTCATTAATCTGCCATAACTTCAGTATCTGTGTGAGTGAGCGGAGCGTTCAGCGCATGATTGATGGTTTTGTTTTGTGATAGAGTTCAGATATTTGCTAGACACTCTTTCAATCTCTCTCTCTCTCTCTTGCTTATCCTCGTTCTCCCTCGCGCCGCTGTTCACAGCAATTGGTAAACAGACCCATTCATCACTCACATTTTGAAGAGTGAGGCTAAGACAGAGTTTTATAGAAAGCCACTGAACAGAGACTTCAGCTCAAGTGCTTTCAGTGATAATTTCAGAGCAGCAATAAAACAATGCCTCATTTCTGTAATGAGAAAAACACGATAACTGTAGATGGATAAAAATATGATTTAATAAGAAAGACACACAAGAATAGGGATGCACAGTATGATTGTATTATAATTCCATATTGGTTATTTTCTATTTATTTTTTATATTATTTTTCACTTTTTCATAATTACCAGAATCAGGAACTATTGTATATTTGTTGACCAATGTTAGATATTTCAACCGTTCATGATAATTTCCCCTGTTTTTACATTTAGATTAGTTTCGCTGTCACCTAATGCACACAAGTTACTCTTTAAAAAGTTATTCATTTAATAACACTGTTAAACGTTATCTTAAATATTTATTTCTCATACTGTATATTCTATATATTATGTTGTTTGCACATTTGAACTAAAATGAAATTTTTAGTGTTTCATTTTTAATGTATTATTTTGATTATTTTTCCATTTCCAACGATTTCCATTTGTGTATGGTTTGTTAAGATAGGACAATATTTGACCGAGATACAACTATTTGAAAATCTGGAATCGCCTTTAAAGTTGTCCACGTTAAGTTCTTAGCAGAACATATTACTAATCAAAATTAAGTTTTTATATATTTACAGTAGGATATCTACAAAATATCTTCATGAAACATGATCTTAACTTAATATCCTAATGATTTTTGGCATAAAAGAAAAATCGCTAATTTTTACCCATACAATGTATTTTTGGCTATTGCTACAAATATACCCGTGGTACTTAAGACTTAAGTTTTGTGGACCGGGGTCACAAATAGAGTTTTATTATTAGCTTTTTATCAGCCAAAAAAGAAAATAATTATCAGCTTCTCTGTATCATCCAGATATTGATATTGATTTAAACCCTGTCAAATGTATGTTTAAAAAAATAAAAATAATAATTTCACAGCTATCATGCATGTCTGTTGTAGTTTTTAAAAATATATATTTTTAAGTCATGACCAACTGTTTGACAGCCTCAGACAACTCACATGCATGGCTGCTGAACATGCTGCATATTTGATAACTGACATATTAATAATGTCATGGTTAAGAAATGATTGGTCACACACGTTCTCATTTCACAGGCAGCCAGAAGTTAGAGGCAATTCTGCTCCTCATTTACACATGTTTTACACTGTCTAGGAATGTGTGTGTGTGTGTGTGTGTGTGTGAGAGAGAGAGAGAGAGAACTTATGAAATCATGTTAGATGGCAGCACATGCAGCATCTGGACAGACTCACATCGTTCATCAACCCTAAACACACACACACATGCTCTACATGTCCTACGCTTCGCTGTCAAGTGTTTTCCACGTGAATGCGAGCAGTGAATGTTCTGAAAAGACACTCAGACACACATTTGTAATGCAGAGACGAAACCTTGTGTGACACAGACAGCCATGAGCTGTCAAAATATTTCATCCTGTGAGACGTCATGTTTGTGAAATAAATATCACAGCAGCAGCTCTTAATAATCAAGGCCACATCTTGAGAGTGATGGATTATCAGTTGTTTCTGCCCATTGAACTATACAGTCAAATGTGTATAATTTATCAGGTTAGGTCAATTATGTATCTCTACATTTAATAGTTTGTTAAATGTAAGGTGCTTTTCACTGACTATATTTGCTTCCATATACAGTGCCTGTAGAAAATCATCATACCCCTTTGAAATAGTTACTTTATTTATCATACAGCCTGAAATCAAACTCCATTCCAAATAACTTTTCCAGCTTTATTTACAATTTTGGTCACAAAACGTCAAACCAATGAAAGAAAAAACACAGTAGCTCTGCAAATTAATAATAATGATAATAATAAAACTAGAATAACATGGTTGGAAATAATCAGTCTCTTGATTTAATATTTTGCAGAGCCACCGTTTGCTTTAATTACAGCCATTAGTCTTTTTGGATATGTCTGTATTAGCATTGCACACCTTGTTTGGGGAATATTTGCCCATTCTTCCTTGCAGAATTGCTCAAGTTCAGTCAAATTTTGTGGTGAGCGGCAATTGACTGCTCTCTTCAAATCCATGCACATATTTTCGATTGAATTTAAGTCAAGGGCACTCAATGACATTCAACTTCTTAACCTTAAGTCATTTTGTTGTTGTTTTGGCAGTATCTTTAGGGTCATTGTCATGTTTGAATGTGAATGACCTGCCCATCTTCAGCTGTCTAGCAGAGGGATGCAGGCTTTCCTTAAGAATTTGGATGTGCTTGGCAGCATCTATTTTCCTCTCAGTCCTGACCAATCACCCAGTCCCAGCTGAAGAGAAACACCTCCACAACATAATGCTGCCACCACCATGCTTCATAGTAGGTACGGTTTGTTTTAGGTGGTGTGTTGTGTTTGCTTTTTGCCAAACATAGCGTTTGGAGTTCAGTTCAGAAAGGTCAATTTTGGTCTCATCAGACCATTGCACCTTTTGCCAGAAGGTATACGAGACTGAGTGTGACACTTTCTAGGAAAGGCTTTTTTTTCTTTCATGCCATCCTGTTATTCAGTCCAGCTTTGTGTAAAGCTTGGGAGGTCTCATGCACAGACTGACCAGACCCAGCCATAAATCCTTGTAAGTCCTTTAAAGTTGCCTTTGGCCTCCTGGTAGCTTCTCTTATCAATGTCTTTCTGGCTTTGTCATCCACTTTGGATGGACGGCCTGATCTAGGCAGTGTGCTGGTGGTGCCATACGCTTTCCACTTCTTAATGATGCTCTGAACAGTGCTCTGAGGCATAGCTAAAGCCTTTGAAATGTTTTTGTAGCCTTCTCCTAACTTGTACCTTTCTACAACTTTATCCTGGAGGTCTTCTGAAAGCACTTTTCCAACCATGGTGAATTCTTTGCCGTACCATGCACTACTAACAGTGGAATCTTCAAGAAACGGCTCGTTTTATTCTGAAGTAATCAAAACCACTACCATCGATGTCTGGTGGGGCAATTAGCCTGGTGTTTAATCTGGAAATGCTTGCACCTGAGGAAGTTTATAATGGTATAGACCAATTATCTGTTGGTAAACTTTCAGGATACGCGCGCAGCATGGTTGCAGAAAACCCGGGAGAGATAGCCTTTACGGCTAGAGAATTACATGGATATGGTACAAAATACTTAGATTTAAAAAGAGTATTGATTATATTGATTAGATGTAATTTTCAAAATGTTATTTGCATATTACAAGAGCTTGTCACCCAGCCATAAGCACTGTTATTCAACAAAATTGACGTTAGATAGTGAAATAGTCTTACAGATCCAAAACAGGGATGATGTTTTTTATGGGCGGTTCAAGTGGCAGTCTATGGAGCCATGGAATAAAAGGATAAAAAAGGTCAATTTGATTTTATATTTCAAAATTCTGACTATATTTTCGCAATTCCGGGATTATATCCCACAACTCTAGAGGAAAAACTACTCGTCATTCTCTCTTTTCCCCTCTGCTCAAAGTTTATATCCCACACTTCTGGCTTTTTTCCCTCAGATTTAACAAACTTGCTAGTTTTGTTAAATCGAGTTACAAAGTCTGAATTAGAAGATATAAACTTGCATTTGTGCGAAAAAAAAAAGTCAGAATTGTGAGATAAAATAAAAAACTGTTATGTAAAAATGTTAATAGTAATAGGTTTAAATAATATTTCATAACTGTACGGCTAATACAATACATCCCCTATGAACAGCATATGTGAATATTATGTAGACCTATTGTTTAAATCAAATTTATGCTTTAAATGTAGAGTAATCATAGCAGTTTTCATCCATATGTCCGTTTAAACATTTGCGTTTAGCTTCAAATGGCGTCTTTGACTACAGTATTCTATAAAAAATTATTTTCATTCCAATTTCGACATCAAAAGGCACAAAAATATTTTTTTCTCTTATTCCATGGATTTTACCCATTTACTTCCACTTGTCACCAGTGTTCTTCTGCAACCACTATACACACACAAGTGATGTCTCAAAATTGCTCAAAGGGGCTGATCACTTTACCAAACCAGGCATTTCACTGATTAATTTTTAATAATACATTTTTTTATTATATTTTTACTTTAATGATGAGGGCTATAATGTGCACATGCAGCTCAAAAGAGTTAGACTTAATTATTTTATTTTTCAGGGTGTAATGTGACAAAAGGTAAAGGTTTTCACAGGGTATGATGATTTTCTATAGGCACTCTAGCTGTAAAATATAATAAACCTACATATTTAAACTTGACACATCTTGTCGGCGCCAATGGACCTTTCTCACATTTCCGGGTTTCTCATAGCGAAAGTCGTCATAATTGGGTAAAATCCGAGAGCAGTGAATGGGAGAGTACCACAAATATATTTTTTGCAATCCCATTTGCTCAAATAACAAAAGAAAAACTACACAATAGTGTTTTCATGACTTTCAATAAAAGGAAAAAAATTGAGAAAGGCTGATATCGGCAGTCAGAAGAGAGAACGATGTCAAATTTACCGTCCCTATATAGCGCAACTGTGCTCACATCGACCCGAGTTTGATTCCCGTCTTGAGGCCCTTTGCCGATCCCACTCCCCTCTTTCCTGTCATCTCTTTACTGTCCTATTGCAATAAAAAGCCCGAAAAAATACTAAAAAAACAAAAACCTTGACACATCTTGTTTAGTCACAAGAAATGTGAGAAATGAGGCATTTTGTGTCATTAATATTAAAATTAATTGAAAATTCTGTCATTAATTACTCACCCTCATGTCGTTCCAAACCTGTAAGACGTTCGTTCAACTTTGGAACACAAATTAAGATATTTTTGATTAAATCCTGGTTTCTGACCCTGTGTAGACAGCAATGCGACTACCATGTTCAAGGCCCAGAAAGATAGTAAGGACATTGTTAATATAGTCCATGTGACATCAGTGGTTCAACCTTAATTTTATGAAGCTACGAGAATACTTTTTGTGTGCAAAGAAAACAGAAATAAAGACAATTTTTTCTCTTTAGTGTCAGTCTTCTTAGATGTAGACTATTTTAATGGTTCTTGGTGGTGCTTTTTTGTCCTTTTTTGAACTTGCCAGCCCACGGTCACTGCTGATTTCAGCTTGAATATTCTTCAAAACATTTTCTGCTCACCAGTTCAGTTGGTTTCTTCAGCTGGTTATATGACATCCTTATCTGTCTTCTTTATCGTCTCATGTCAGAAAATATATCATGTTTTAATTCTGTCACTACACATTTTTGCTTCTGCATCTCCCACTGATAAACGGTGTATGTGTGCGTGTCTGTGTTTATGATCAGTATCTATCCTATTTTCATGGTTATGTGACCTCAATGCCTCACTGGCTTTAATGAAACTGACCCTTTTAGCTTTACAGACACAAACGAACAACAACCTTCATATCTCAAGCGTCACACCCCAAGAGTACCGACTTTCCCTCGCTCTACCTCTCCTTCTCACCCTCCATTTATTTTTCTTATGCTATCTTCATTCCATTACCAACTTCATAGCGGTTTTAACACTCCCCTCACGAATAAGGCAAAACGCGTTCATCTCTGTCAGACCTTCATTTACAGAGTCCACAGCACAGCTACTGAGGAAAAAACTCATACGAGGAGCCATTTTCAAACACAACTGCATAAGCGTGTGTTTCCATGTGTGGTGATTTTAATGGTTTTGATATGATGTGGAAAGACCGGTAGTAAAATGCATAAGAAGCACTGTGAGGGCAGGTGAAATCAGTGTATCTGTGTGTGCATGGAAAGAGAGAAGTTGTTACAGCTTCAGCTCTGCTTCGTTGAAAAAAGAAGGATTTCAGTTGGTTTGCATGTAGTTTTCTCTCATGTTTCCCACCAATAAGTTGCTGTGTTTCACCATGGTGTGCCACATGGAGTCACACTTGATCCATCATATGAGCATTTTTCACAAAGGGAAATTTTTTTCCTAATGAATATTCTATCTTGTTGACTAGGAAAAAATATTTAAACTGAAAACAAGACACATTTAGAGATATTAGGGCTGAAATCTTGAATTAGGTTTATTTTTACCCTTCTTCTAAAACTTATTTTAGATCTACAGTTGAGGTCAAAATTTTACATACACCTTGCAGAATCTGCAAAATGTTAATTGTTTTACCAAAATAAGAAGGATCATACAAAATACTTGTTATTTTTTCTTAAGTACCCACATAAGATATTTCACATAAAAGATGTTTACATATAGTCCACAAAAGAAAATAATAGTTGAATTTATAAACATGTATAAAAATGACCCTTCTGATTCTTAATACTGTATTGTCACCTGAATGATTCACAGCTGTGTTTTATTTTATTTTTTTGTTCGTTGATAGGTGTTCATGAGTCCCTTGTTTGTCCTGAACAGTTGAACTGCCTGCTGTTCTTCAGAAAAATCGTTCAGGTACCACAAATTCTTTGGTTTTTCAGGAT
Organism: Labeo calbasu; assembly: GCA_019740295.1. Taxonomy (NCBI): domain Eukaryota; kingdom Metazoa; phylum Chordata; class Actinopteri; order Cypriniformes; family Cyprinidae; genus Labeo; species Labeo calbasu. The sequence goes on along the minus strand of JAHKKF010487777.1, from coordinate 9,301 downwards.
TTTTGTGTATTCGAGCCCTTTCCAAAAATAACTATATGATATTGAGATTCATCTTTACACTGAGGACACCTGAGGGACTCATATGCAACTATTACAGAAGGTTCAAACGCTCACTGATGCTTCAGAAGGAAACACAGTGCATTAGGAGCACTGGAAAAAAAATTTAATTTAAAGATCAGGGTAAATTTAACTTATTTTGTCTTCTGGGAAACATGTAAGTATCTTCTGTAGCTTCTGAAGGGTAGTATTAAATGAAAAGAAAAAATTATATTTAGGCAAAATAAGAAAAATGTACATACCTTCATTCTGTTCAAAAGTTTACACCCCTTGCTCCTAATGCACTGTTTTTCCTTTTGAAGCATCAGTGAGCATTTGAACCTACTGTAATAGTTGCATATGAGTCCTTCAGTTGTTCAAATACACAAAAAGGCTGAAAAACCAAATACTTTGTGGAACATGAAGGATTTTTCTGAAGAACAGCAGGCAGTTTAACTGTTCAGGACAAACAAGGGACTCTATCTACAACTATCATTAAAAAAACAGCTGTGGATCATTCAGGTAACAAAGTATTAAGTTCAGCTATAAATTCAACTATTTTCTTTTGTGGACTGTGTAAACATCTTGTAAACATTGAAATATCTTATTCAGGTCAGTACTAAATAAAAAAAAAAACATGCATTTGTATGATCCCTCTTATTTTGGTCAAATAATTAACGTTTTGCAGATTCTGCAAGGTGTATATAAAATTTTGACCTCAACTGTATGTCAAAACTAACTTTTGCTTTTCAAGTACTTTTTTTATCTTGTTTTAAGTATGTTAAGATATTTTTTACTGCATAACGAGACAAAATATGGATAATTTGACAATTATTGTGTGTATTACAATACACACACACACACACACAGGCCCCTGGATTATAAGTGCTGTTTGTATGCAGCACACTCATCTCCTGCAGTCGGAAATCTATTTCCTGTGGTTTGCTTTTCCAGGAAGGAAATAATGTGAGTGGAAATGCTGACTTAGCTTGCTTCATACTGGCTTGCCTGTTATTTGTGCAAAAGCTTTTTTTATAATCTATATGACCAGAGTAAAGGACCATCTCTTGATAATTACACTCAGCTTTCTTTTATACAAAATGGTGTCAGGGTTATCTGAGACCCTCTTATTTTCTGTCTTTTGTATTCTGCTTTTTGTATGTTTTGTGTTTTCTGTTATTATAGTCCTTAGAAGACAGTGCAGTACTGAAATTCCTCTCACTATACCTTTTCTCCTACTAATACATGGATTTCTGCAATTCAGCTCAAAAAGCAAACTTAATTTTGTAGATAATCTCACTACGTCATATTTTTAAAAAATCTGCAATTTTATATATGCATAATGAGATATGGTCTTTTCTTTAGCCACATTACATTGCAAAAGGCATCGTCTTGTGCGCCTGCAAAAGAAAATTAAAAAAATCAGAAAATGCAAATATACCTTATTCATTTATTATTTCCACATTTCTGATGCTAATAGAAATTGCACTCAGAGATTGGTCTCAGTATGCCATTGCCTGAGGGATATTTCATAATGTACAACAAACATTCATACACATACAATGATATTTCTGTTAGCATACATAAATATTTTACTGCCACTAAACCATATTTACACTCTTTTTATCACTTTTAGGACCCAAATTGCATTTTCTGTAATCTCTTTTATTTATTTCATATACCAGTTCATAAACCATGTTGATTGCTCTGGGGTTTACAGTCTTGCCAATAAAGCTTCATTTCTTCATTTTTTTTCCAGTTTTATTCAGCAAGAGCAATATTGAGAAAAATTATTTTGTTTAGTTTTTGCCATGAAAATGTCAATTTTATGTCTGAGAATGGTGACTGATTGTGTCTGCAGTAAAAGAAATGTCTGAGAGAGGCAGTTATTTTTGTGTGGGTATACTTAGCCATAGTTTAGGCACATATTTGATGCCAAAATTTTGCAAAATATTGCCAAACTTCTCTTTGAAACTTCACTTAACAACAACAACAAAATACAACCTAACAGACATGCAAAATAATGTCTTAATGAAAATGCAGAAATGCAGAAAACTTTCTGTCATGCTTTGAGTTTAAGAAAAGTAAACATCATTAGCTCAAAATTAAAAGAATAGTCAATAGAAAGTCCTCACCATGATAAAAAATCAAATTCAAACGTTTTGTGTGGGTGTGTGTAAATGCATGGTTGCTCCGTTCAAAGTGACTCACGCAGTTCTGCTCTCTGGCTTCGGGCCCAGGAAACTGACATAAGATGTCAGTCAAGCAGGAGGGAGAGAAAAGGAGCTGAAGACTGAGTGAAAAAGAGATACAGAGAGATGGAGGGAGAGATAGACACGTATTCTCATCTCACAGCAGATACTCAACTATTAACTGCTATTTAGGGTTGCGCACACATACAGACGCGTGCTCATTTGTGTGCAGTGTCGCTAATAAGCGAGTCATTATAGCTGGGAGGACATTATTACAGCAATGTCATTTATCAACAGCTAATGAAGATTCTACACCAGTCACTGTGAGACTGCATACATCTGGAATACTGAATCACAGAAAGGCATTAATATGAAATACTGGACCAGAAATGGCCATTTATCTAGAATATTGGATCAAAACTGGCAATAACTGGAATACTGAATGAGACTGACATTAATATAGAATACTAAATCAGAAACTGCTATTGAACTTCGGTCTTCAGTCTGGTCTCATTGGTTAAATAGTATGTAAGTATTTAGGAGATACTATATCTCATTGTTTATATAGTATGTCACATTTACAGGTACAAAACCAGACTTTTTGTACGTTTGTGTAGATGCTGAAATGTACAACATGAATGTACTGCAGCATCTAAAAGGTGAGTAGTATTTAGTATTTGTGGCTATTGAAAGCTAAAATATTTACAAATACTTTATATCATAAATAAATTGCCATGGTAATTCACATGACAATGTTAATGTGTTTGGTCTTGGCAGAATAGATCTGCTACGCTGCTGTTGCTGCGGCAGAGCAAGAATTGAGACTTGCTACTGCCAATACATCCACAACATGCTGTTGTGAGCATGTAGGAAAAACTGCTGCTGCACATATGACTAACCATAGCATGCATGATCACCCCGTAACAGATCTACACAGGTGGAGCTGGGGAAGGTGGAGGGTTTCTGAAGTGCACTGCAACTGCTACAGCAAGCACTGGCCATATATTTGACTGTTGAACCTTAGACCCACCCTGAGTGAGCTGAGAACTGTCCGCCATTGTTTCGACTCTGGTACAGGGAAAGACAAGAATGTCTCCAGCTGAGCGATTGAGGTGTTCTGGATGTAATAATGAACATAGCCATCATCATTTACTCCCGATATCTGAGCCGCTGAAGATGCAGAGGATTAATGTTACTTTCGTTTTTGAAGGAAATGCGCCCAGCGATCTACATAAATCCGTCTATGTTCGTGTGAATCATTTGTGATTCAGGTTCACCTATAAAAGACGTGAGTATAAGGGTTTATTATACATTTTTGCAAATTGCCTTTCTTAATAATGTACTAGTTAGCAAATTTCGTGGCTAAACCTGGCTAAAGTAAACATTATGGCTCATCACCCCAGGGAAGAGAGGGGCGGGGCAACCAAACGGCTCCCTCTAAAAAGGGCTGATTTTAACAAGGTAAAAAGATGTTTTTTACACTACCACTGAGAAATTTTAACTAAAGTATGTTATAAACTTCTCATTAAGACCCTAACGAATCATAACAACTTGTGGAAAATGGGCATCCGATGACCCCTTTGCCGGCGCTGACACATCAAACCAACCGTTTGCACTATCAAAAACAATTCAAATTGCTTCTGACAGTAGACAATATGCGCTTTCCGGCAATGTATAGCTTATATGCGCTCCGTCGGCAAATGACGGCAGATTTCCGGGAGAGAGGGAAGGAAGAATTTAAACGGAGCACGGAGATTTGGAATGTGTAAAATAATACGAAACGAACAAAAACATGGCGAAGGAGGAGTAAACAGCACAAAAATTGATTGAGATCATTTCTGATGAGACTTGGGAGCAGGCTGAGTAAGACTTTTTCACATGTGGTGTGTGCATCTCTATAATGTGTCAATGCGTGTAAATGTATGTGCATGCATGTGTACATGTGTGCGTGCATGAACAAAAAAGTCTCTTAAATAAAAATTGTGCAACCCATTGTCACCAAAACACTTGTATATATGTAATATAGTTGAATGTTCAAGTATGAATTGTTGGATTATTTCGATCATGATTTCTGTCTTTTTTTTCTAAATAAAAATCAGAAAATTTATTTATTTATTTTGTCTATTTAAATTCTGTTTACAATCTCACCACACAACACTAACGGTCAGTAACTGTACTTCTTTGAAAGCCATTTGTTTTCTGAAAAAAATGACACCTTGCACTTGAAAATTGCACATTCTGTTAGAATTTTACAGTCAAAAAAGCAAAATATGTGAAAAATACCTAAATGGTTAAAAGAAACAACTGCATTAAATGTGATTTAAAACATCTCATTGATCATACTTTATAAAACTAATGCACTACAATAAAATAAACTAAAATATATTCAGAATTTGTAAACATTTGTAACTCTGTAAAATTGTTTATAAGTAAAAGATCTATGTTTCAAGTTCTGTCAGTGTCAATATTGTATTTGTTAGTGTCTGTGCAAAAGTAAGTAAATGTTTGTGGAGTAGAACCACATTTTGTGTAAAATAAAAAAATCTCATGAGATCACGCTATTTGTATACTGAAATACAAAATGGCTCTTAGAGAAAATGGGTGAACTGGATCAGAACCTGATATTAATCTGGAATACCAGATCAGAAAATAGCTTTTATCTGAAATACTGGACTAGATAATGATATTGAAATTGAATTATTAAATGTAACAACTGTAAAAAAAAAATAGAAAAACTGGTATTTTATAGCAGAAGACTGGTTTAGATGCTCTAAGTAAGATGGAATTCAGGACCAAAACTGGCTTGTTGGATTGATAGAGAACAACAAAATTTAAAGGGGACATTGGATGCCCTTTTTCCACAAGTTGGTATGATTCTGTAGGGTCTTAATGAAATGTTTGCAAAACACTTTGGTTAAAATTTCTCAATTGTTGTGTAAAACACCCATTTTACCTTGACAAAAACAGCTCTGTTCACAGTGAGCCGTTTCAGTGCATGTCTCTTTAAATGCTAATGAGCTCTTGCTCACCCCACCCCTCTCTTCCATTTTTGGTGTATTCAGTGGCGCATAACCAATCAAAAACAATACTAATCCACTGCGTCCTCAGTGGCTCTGATGTCTGGAGAAAATGAAAACTCTTATGTTTACTTTTACATCTAACTACAAAGCACCTGCATTGTGTACGAGACATTGTTGTTGCTATAGCTGTTTGAGAGCAGAGAAAATAGCGGACAGCGTACAACTGGCTGAGGGCGTAAATATGCTAATACAGGACAGTCTGTCAGCAGATGTGGGCGGGTCCTGAGCAATATGACATCATACTGCTCAGAAAATCAAAACGGCTTGATAATTGAGACTGTTTAGGTTTGTGGGGGATTAAAAAAAAGGAGTGAATTGATTTTTTTATCATTGTATGGTGATTGTGTCCACAAATTGCTAAGACACAATTATATGCAAACACCACGTAGAAGTGAATTTTGCACCCCATGTCCCCTTTAAGTAGTTAGAAGTAGAGAAGACTAAATAAAATAAAAATAAAAGAATTGCATTTTTATTTCCTGGTTCTCCATGTAGAAAACTGCTGAAACTTGCATGTTGTCTGTAGTCTTTTGCACACACTGCATTCCCCAGTGTGCGCTCAGACAGATGTAACCTTTGAAAAAAACAGCTAATTTAATACCACAGTCAAATCTATAAACGACCACCTTTATTCTTCCCTAGCATTAATACAAAGCGCTGTCATCTCCACAGGACCACGACACACAAACCGACTGTTAAATTACTCCTGTGAAGAGGTTCACCCCTTCACATAGATAGAGATGGTGTGATAGAGTCTAAACGATAGGGGAGGAAGGGTTGCGCAGAAAGGGAGAACACCAGCGGGAGAGGAAATGAAATCAGAGAATCCATATAGTGGCTCTGTCTCGTGCTCGTCCGTAAGATTCTGCCCACGTTGTTCGCGACTTGAGTCATGAAGATGTTATTGCACAAACCGCTCTTGTCCTGCTCAGAAAGAAAAAGAAACCGAAGTGGAGAGATTGTGTGTTTAACCTTGACAAAGGGATTCATTCTCTGAAAGGTCTAAGGCAGTGTTGTGTTTGTTTATTTTTATTATTAGTATAGTATGAATTCATGCTCCAGTGTTTTAGTGGTTTAAGGTGTATGGGAACCCATTTGCCAAACAAGTAAAATAAAAAGCGACCAATATTATATTTATTCCAATTATATTTACTAAAAAGTCTTATTTAAAGTAACTTTTTAGTATTTTTTAAAGTATTTTAAATATTTTTGTTGCTTTTTATTACTATTAATAATGTGTGTGTGTGTGTGTGTGTGTATTTACTACCTGCCTTGCCACTTCATAAAAAAATTAACTGAGCACAGGACTTTTATATCAATTATGTGAATATAATTTATAGCACTTATTATAGTTACATTAAAATATATAGTTTGTGTCTTTCATTTCAAAGGTCACAAGAGTCAGAAGATTTATGGCTCTATGGCTCTGTTTGTCTGTTGAGATGTGTATATTGTGTGTGTGTTGGAAACTAAGTGTAATAATTAAATATTGATTTTAGGAGCTCTTGACTTTTATGAAATTGATCTATCTCAGGAGTTTTAAAAACTTGGCCTCCTCTGACAAAATCTTCGCAGATTTCTTTTTACAGCTATCACATATGAATTATAAATGATTTACAGCAAATGTCAAAAAATATATCAGAGGGCTCTGCACTCTTGTGTCATTTCAAGTTTTGTTGGCATTATGTTATCACCATTCCTATTTTAGCTGTAGAAACTATTTAAAGGATTAGTTCACTTCCAGAATAAAAATATTGTGATAATTTACTCACCTCATGTCATCCAAGATGTTCATGTCTTTCTTTCTTAAGTCGAAAAGAAATGAAAGTTTTTGTGGAAAACACTGCAGGATTTTTCTCCATAAAGTGGGTTGAAGGTCCAAACTGCAGTTTCAATACAGCTTTAAAGGGCTCTATACGATCCCATCCGAGGATTAAGGGTCTTATTTAGTGAAACAGTTGGTCAATTTCTAAAAAATGTATATACTTTTCAACCACAAGTGCTCGCCTTACATAGTCAGGTTGGAAAGGTCATGCGTGACGTAGGAGAAAGTACCGACCCAGTGTTTACAAAGCAAACATGCAAATAAAGTCAAACGCCCTTTACAAAAAGAGGTAAAATAAAGCTGTTGGACGATTTTGAATTTGGGTGAAAATGAGAGTGAGTTTTTCGGCCTATCATACAATTTTGAATCGGAGTACTAACAGCGCATGACTTTTCCAGCGTCATTACATAATGCGGGAAGTTGAGCTAATGCAAAACAAGCATTTGTGCTTAAAAAGTATAGTAATTTTGATTGTTTTTAGAAAATGTTTGTTTTGCTAAAAATGACATTTATTCCTTGGCTGGGATCATGTAGAGCCCTTTGAAGCTGCATCGAAAGTGCAGTTTGGACCCGTTGGCCACCATTTAAGTTCATTATATGGAGAAAAATCTTGGAATGTTTTCCTCAAGAACGTTTTTTTGTGACTGAAAATATAAAGACATGAACATCTTGGATGAAGTGAGGGTAGGTAAATTATCATGAAGTTTTTATTCTGGAAGTGAGTTCAAGATTATCGCTAGTCTTCAATTCAAAGTAACATCTGCCGACTTATAACTTTGAATATGTAACTGAATTGTATTTATTACTTGACACATGCACAAACACAAAATAATACGCTCAACCACACTCACTCACGTTTTGAGCAAAAAAAAAAAACAAAAAAACAGAATGTTTCCCCTGAGTCCGATGCCTTTATGCTCTGGCGTTCATTCATGTTGGCACTCGGCCACTCTGAAGACTCGCAGAAAGTGCAGCCACCTGCTGTGATTTCACGCCTGAGGTGAGTGGGCACAGGACTGCACCACTACAGCAGAGCAGCAGAGGGCCACACAGGGGCCAAACATCAATCTGCTCTGCTCACCTCTGACAGACTGGCCACAGGGCCCTAGGGTCCACACACAAACACTCGCGCTTTAATTATTGACGTTATTGAGGAGCTGTCATGTTAGCCGAATTACAGTTGGGACCCAGGGTTACAGTGTCAAAACCTGCTGGTACAGTTTCTTTCTCTCATTCTTTATGTTTACCTATGATATTTGCACCTGTTACTTCAACAACATTGTTAATTCATAAGGAATTTGTTAGTCTAGTAGCTAAATAATCCCTCATAAAAATGTGTTATTTTCTTGTGTTTTTGTTTCCTGATTACTGTATGTGTACATTTTTGCACCTCAACATTTTCAGGTTAGGATTAAGTAAAGGTTAAATTCCTTTAGATTAACTAAAGGATTAGTTCACTTCCAGAATAAAAATTTCCTGATAATTTACTCACCCCCAAGTCATCCAAGATGTTCATGTCTTTCTATTTTCAGTCGGAAAAAAAGGTTTAGGAGGAAAACATTTCTTTTTCTCTGTATAGTGGACTTCAATGGGGATCAGCAGGTTGAAGGTTCAAATTGCAGTTTTAATGCAGCTTCAAAGAGCTCAACATGATCCCAGCCAAGGAATAAGGGTCTTATCCATAGACTGTAAAAAACATGGACGTAGTGTCCGTGACGTCACCCGTAGGTTTCCGAAGAGCATTTTTGAAGCTCTTAGTGGGGCGAGAGTCGGCCGTCGCCATCTTGGAATCGCGTCACTGCACGTCACTCCCGGATAATCGAAAATGGGCAAATAGGCGGGACGTGGATGGAGCTGGTTGCTGAAACCATAGATATATATACTGACTAGATGTCGCCTTGGGCCTCTAAGCATACGTCAACATCGCCGCCATCTTGGGTCGGGGATCTGAAGGAAGCGCCAAAGTTTTCATGAACTGGATGTTTTCAAAGAATGGTTAACCTGTGTTATATACTGTAGCCTAATCATTTAATAAGCTGTTGTAAATACTGGAAGATGTTTTCACACTATGTACGCACGTTATGTTTGTTTTTGTGTTATATAACCATTTTACGCTGGGTCATTGTATTGCAGGCTTGCTGATGTACAAAATAAACCAGTACAATTCA
>JAHKKF010487773.1:0-14300 GCA_019740295.1 Labeo calbasu | reverse complement strand
TTATCAATTATCACCATTTTCAGTCATAAAATGAAAATAATTAATGGTCAGAGAGACATTTTTACTGTAAGGTATCAAAAAAAAAAAAAAAAAAAAAAAAGTTTTTTGCAAAATGGCAGGGTGCTATGTATTTCTGTGTATCAGAATACTGTGTTGTTATCTTAACAACATGTTAACATCACTCTTTATCAATATCGATTGAGACTCGAGTCTATTAGAAGGCAGTTGCAGCAAGTAGGCAGCTCGTTGGGTTTTGGAACAGAGCTGAAGAGTTTCCAGTGAGAAAAGGTTTCATCTAAAGCATCTATCATCCCAAACCGTGTCCACCATCAGACCCAGAGGATCCTCTGAATGGAAACTCACCTTGCTGAGGTATTCCCTCATGACCTGGATGAAGTAGGGCATGGAGAAGTCCATGAGGTTGTGCCTCCACGCGGTCTCCAGCACCACGTCGGGCCTCAGCAGGTCGTAGCAGGTGAACAGGCAGGCGGCAAAACACTCTTTCTTATCTTCCTGCAAGAACCACTGCAGCAGCTCCTCAGCCAGCTCTGTATCCTTTGACTCTGAAGCATACTGCATTGCGTCCTGTGGAGGAGAGACAAGAACAAAGATTCAGTTAACAAGGTCCTGACAAAAATTGGGCGACATTCTCAATACGATGTCCCATGTGGTATAAGACTGGGGTTTTTAAACTGAAGGCCTGTAAAGAAGTGCTAGGATGAAGTAGTTGAAGTAGAAAAACAGTAAAAAAAAAAAACATAAAATTATATTGTATGAATAAATATATAATTTTATTTTTTTAACCGTTTTTTGATATATATATAAAATTATATAACCAAATACATGAGATTAAATTCATACAAGTTAATAAATGAGCAAAATAATTATTTGTATTATGTATTATGATTAGAAAAACTTAATACAACTTCAATTTTCAATATTTTACATTTATTTATAATATACATTTTTCACAGTATAATTTTTTTTTTTTTTTATATACAACTATAACTATATTAATGCCTTTTAAATTTTAGCATGGGAGTCCCTCACATAAAGATGATCCTATTTGAGATCCCTGGAATGTAAAATATTAAAAACCCCTTTTATAACCCCAGTTATGGCTGAGGGTGAGACCTTGTATAGTTTGTCTTTCTTGCAGAGCTCCACACTCTGCTTCCAGCGGTTGTTGCCTTTGAACAGGTAGGCGGCGATTCGCCTGAACTCGATGAGTTCGTGCTTCTCCAGGCTCTGAGCCAGCGATATGTTGTCGAAGTTATCGTAGGCGTCGATGGATGTGCGCAGAGCCTGTAAAGAAAAAACAAAACAAAAGATGACAGATTAAAAAGCCGCCAACCAAGACAATGGGTCCAAAATGGTGCTTTTGATATAAACCTGATAGTCCTCCTCCGTGATGAAGAGATTATTTAGTGCCTCATTTACAGCCTTGTTGTTGTGGTTCTGTACAGATCTCAGGTATGGCTTCACCAACGACAATTGCTTGACCTAAAAAATAAATCAAAACATTGGTTAAAAACAACAAAATGGTTGATTTTTGAAGAGAAGCAATGGTAAGTCACACACAGTACCTTGCTGAAGAAGTTGACGGCACGAGTGTGGTCGAGACGTGGGGACAGTACGATCAACAGGTCATTCAGTAACAGCGGTTTAAACTCCAGGTAGAACTGGACGGCTTTGTAATACAGCTCAACGTTAGCAACCTGCAACAAGAGTTAACAGCAAAGGTTAAATCTGATGTAAAAAAAGTAAATATGAGTCAACGAAGCTTGAATAAAGTCCTGAAGTATGAGCAAAGTGTAATAATACCTTGGTTATGATGTCCTTGAACTGGCTCTCCTTCCAGGCATCTGCAGGATGGTTCATCATTGTGATGATGGCGTTATCATACTCCTCATACTTATCATACAGGAAGACTAGCTCTGCCCATAGGTGAGCCTGTTCTGCTGCCCTCAAAACCTGAAGAGATATATGAAATGTTTCAGCAATTTGTTTCACGAGTCAATACGTAGACTACTGTGCATATACAGGGTTTGCTATTTTTAGTAGTGAAATGTGTGGACCGAAATATAAACTCCATTTATATCAGTCAATATATATGAGAAGCAGACAGACCTTGGGAATGTTGACTCTGGACCAGAAGAGCTCCAGGTGCTCCCTCATCTTCTGTGGTTTGAATTTGGAGTAGAGGATGGCCAGTTCTGTGAACATGCCCATGTGAGCGCGCTCCAGCCCCAGCGCCGCCTCCAGCATGGTGATCAGCTCCTCGAAATAGCCACGGTCCTGATGGAAAAAAACACAAATATCAATCAGCCCTGCTGGACTCCAAGATGGACAGACAAGAAGGTTCTCCTTACATTAAAATGTATGATTCAAATTAAAAATTCAAATACAAAATCAAAATTTTAATTATTTATTTGACACATACATTGAAGCATTTTTTATGTTCACTCCATTACAAAATTAAAAATTAGGGTATAAATTATAAAAGAAAAGGGATTAAACTAGAATGTCCATATAGATGAATATACCATTTACAATGACTGCAGAGGGCACCAACGACCTGACGATTGTTTTTACACTTTACTGCACAATCTAATACTTGTTTAATATTGACTAAAAATTGTCAAATGTCCACTTAATCTTTAATATTTGGCCATTTCTTTACAACAGAAATGCTACAGCCACTGTAATTTCCTGAATGTAGCTATTAAAATATGTAAACTTTTAAAACTTATTTTGAAATCACGATGAACAGTTAGAATATGGAGAAAGATACTGATGCATTCTCCTGTGTTTGCATAGGTTTATAAATGATTTACCTTACAAATCTGATGAAATAGCACACATTGCATTCCCAGACGAATATGATAATAAACCCAAACTCATAACAACATGATGAGATGCAGTGCGAGACACTTCACACATGTAAATGAAAACAGTTTGTGTGGAGCAGCATTTACTGTGAACGGAGACGCTTCGTAACCTACACGAATGTAAATAATTAAAGCGCATATATTAAACCTGCATCGCATATTTAATTAAATCATAGCGTTTGTGAATTCTTAATAGCATTATACTTTTTTATGATTTTAAATGAATTATGATTTTCCGGTATTTTGCCGATTACCTGACACAGGCAAAATGCAAATCGAGGATTTTTAAAATCGAATACTTGAATAGAAGCAAGGCATCATTGCAGCCCTAATATTTACTATAGTATTATTTATAAGGACTAAGAATATTTTCACAACTTTTTCAGGCCTGGAATCACCATTTTAAAATGCCTTTATATTTTTGTGGGAACCCTGTTAATATCTCAAGCTATGAAAATGAAATCAAACCTAACTTAAATCATTCTCACCTGGTAGTAGTTGATGAGCTCCTCAAGTTCATCAGCATGAACCACAATATGTAATCCACACATCTGAGCCAGACGAAACTCTTTCCCATCAACACAGGCAAAGCAAACCTACAAGCAGACAGTATCTTTGTCACCAATGTAAACAGAATATATAGAGGCAAAACAAATGGGATCAAAGCTACTAACATAAACACAATATAATAACTGGCAATGTTTTTCTGTAACTAGAAAAAAAGCAAGAACCTAGAATGCATAACCAGACCTCTTTCCAGGTCCTTGTGCTGTTGGCTTTGCGAGCCCCGTCGACAGCAGCCTGATACTCGCCGAGATGCACCAGAGTGGAGGCCAGGCGGCCAAAGTTGGATACATTGTTATAAAGTAGTTTAGCTGCCTCGTACATCTTCTCGTCGTAGCATCGGTCACCAACCTAGAAAGAAAAAGAGCAAAATAATTTCAGACATTAATCTAACAGACATTTACAAAAAAACAGCATTATTTATACATTTATGATTTTAATTAAACAGCAACAGGTTTTTTTTTTACTTAATTTCCATTTTTTTAAAATATAAATATTTACTTACGTATGTAAAATATTTCAGGTTACGTTTGTTTATTATTTTTTTATTAGGACTGTCAGTCGATTAAAATTGATTTAAAAATTCTGTAAATGTCTTTATGAGTCATTTATTCATTTGATTATTTCAAACACCGCTGTGTTGCTCTGTGGCTTCAAAGGTAATATGTTATAGGTAATATTGCTCTTGCTATCTGCGTGATATTGTGTGATATATATATAAATATGAGGCAAAACACATACAGGGGCATTTTTTGCATCAATATCTTGAATTTTAGGGCATAACTGCTTTTGAGTTGTTGCCCTACATCACATTTGTCAACAGTCAACTGTATGAAATGTAAGAATGTACAGGTCTGGGGGCGGGGTCAGTGCACCAACTACATTAAAATATTTTAAATCACGTTATTTTTTCATTACTAATTAATTAACGCGTTAAACTGACGGCCCTATTTTTTTTATACATCTGAATATATCCAAATATAGCAAATATTGCAAATTACACAAAATAATTTTTGAAAATAAACAAGAATTCATTATGGGGGAATTGTCTGCCATTTTTAGGTAAAGTAATTATTAATTTTCATATTAATTTAGAACCAAGTATAATACACTTAGCCAAAGCAGAAGACTCGTACTTGTTGAATGTGTGCGTTGTTTGGCCCATTGATAAACTCCTCCAGTTCAGCCAGACGGTTAGTCTTGGCCAGGGCAAAGATCAGCTCTGTCTCTACATACGATTCACGGGCCTTCTTACGAGCCATCTGCAAAAATTTGACCAGATCCTCCCAGTTTCCTGAGGAGAAAACAACAATAATCTCACCACTAGACAATTTCCTATATTTACAAACATCTCAACCTGGACGTCTCGGATTTAGTCAAGAATCATGCACTTTTGCTTCTTACCACTTTGGGCTGCAGCTTGTCCCACTTCCATGTAGGCTGAGGGGTCGTCGGCTTTGATGTAAGAGTCAATGGCCTCTTTCACCAGCCCCTTCTGCAGCTGTGCTTTAGCCAGCTGACTCCACACGGCCGGCTCATTACAGCGTTCAGCAAACTCATAGGCCCGGTCCAGATTCCCAATGTGCTCAATAAGAACCTACAGTGAAAAAGGACAACAAATTGAGACTGTAGAAACAGAAAAAAGAAACCAAGGCAGAACAACTCTGTGTATACGTTAATTTGGAATATATTACAGATGATATTTGAGAGATAAGTCATACCTGCACTGCTGATGTGTTCACATCGAACTTCCTGAAGATAGCAAAAGCCTCCTCGAAGAGCTCATTGCTAATGGCGATGTTAGCGATGTCTGGGGCGTCGTAGTTGTCGAGGCGGTTGATGTACTCCATGACACGAGTGCGGTCAGCTTTGATGGCCGTCAGGATCAGGAGGTTCTGCAGGTTCCTGCGACACAAATAATGAAAAAGTTAATGGTTAAAATCCTAAAATCATTTCTGGAAATCATTTGATCTTCTGTCACCACTGTCAAATACCTGTGTTCACTGAAAACGGAGTTGTCCAGGACAATCTTCTCAAGGAGCTCAATAAGTTCATTGGGTAGGTCAGCAGTCATGAAAGCTTTGACAGTAACAGAGACTTCCTCAGGGTCCTGGGTCTCAGAAAGGGCCGTTTGCACAACCTGTGGTGGGCGGGAACATGAGTCTTTTTGTTTAAAGCACTTATAACACATAAATGTGCTTAAAGTGAACATGAAAACAAAATTTGCCCCATTTTCTTTCCAAAAGCATTGACATGGTATTCATAGTCTTTAAAACAATAGGCTGAAACAATGTTCCTTTTCTGATGACATCATCAATCCCTCAATTTTAGCCCCTCCCCTTCATCTATTTGAATACATTCTATACCCACTTTTCATAATACAATTAATTTTCAATGGATTTTTTTTACATTGTGTCATTATTCTGAGAAATGCAGCATTGAGGAACTAAAAAGGTTCATGTTAACAATTTGTACCTGGTCAATTAGGGGTCTCCTGTAAGGGTTGCTCTCCAGAAGCACACTAGCCCACAACTCAGGGTCCTTACGACGCACCAGGTATCGGGACAGACTCTTGAAGAGCGAGTTCTCATTGCAAACCTGTGAAGATGAAAGAAAAAAACAAAACATTTATAGCCATTTCTTTCCATTTCAGGAATTGGATTTTTCAATGAACAAACTTGGGACAATTGTTTAAAATATTCCACTGCAACAAACGGCTAAAACAAAAGCACTATTGTTCCTTACATGGATGAGTTCTTGGTCACACTGTCCTCTCTCGTAAGCCACACAGGCCAGATGGGGGTCTCTCTTCTCGCAGTACTTGCCCACCACACGGCTGTCGTAGTAGGGGTTCTCTCTGAGGAAACGCTCCGGGTTGTTGTTGCTGTCGATGTAGATCTTAGCCAGGGCATTGTGGGTAGCAGGTTCCTCACAGCCCTCGTGGATACGGGCCTCCAACCACGGCAGAAGCAGCTTCAGTCTGCCATAGAGATCAAAAGAGTCAATTTTAGACTAATGCAGACCAGAATCAGACCAATAAGAGCCAAAAACAGACCAATGGCAACAATATAAACACTAACACTGGCCAATGTCAATATGATTATAGACGAACATGACAATATTTTAATTATATGCACATAACTGTGCTAATTTAACTTCGTTATACATTTAGACTACCATTTAAAAGTAGATTTTAAAATTTCATTTATTGCTCTGATGGCAAAGCTACATTTTCAGCATCATTACTTCAGTCTGCAATGTCACATGATCTTTCAGAAATCATTCTAACATGATTGGATTCTTATTTCATTTATTTATTTGCAGCTTTTCCAAAGCATAGTTGATGCAGTCAGTTCACACCTGTTTCTTTTCTCCACCTCGGCCACAAGCTCATCAGTAGAGAACTGGCCTCTGACCACCAGAATGAGGTTCTTGATGACGTCTTCAGAGCAGTCCACATCCAGCAGCCCTCCAATCACCACAGGTAAACGGCTGGGGTTAACCTGACAAAACCAGTTAATCACTCAATCAGCCACTGCTAACCACACAGAGAGTCGAGGAGATCGCTTGAGGATCGCAAGAGTTGTTGAAATCACATCTCGAGTACCTTCTGAACATAGATCTCAATGTACTTCTGCAGGTTGTTGCGGTACAAGTAGAGCACAAGGTCGTGGACAAAGTCAAAGCGGTCACACACAATGATGAGGGGCAGCTGGTCGGTCAGTTTTGCTTCCTGTTAAAGAAAAGGCAAATTGCTCTTAATAACATAAGGAGCTTTTTCATTTCAAGATGCTTAATAAAAGAGTTCAGAAGTCATACCTTGAGGAAGTTCTTCACACGCTCAGGATCGTAACAGTTGCTCTCTCTGCAGATTCTCTCCACTTCTTTGATTTGACCAGTTTTACAGGCAGCCTGGATGTATTTGAAGTGAACCTCTGGATCTTGGCTGAAGTTCACAATGGAGCCCAGGAAGTAGAACAGACCTGAAGGACACAATCACACACTGCTCATCAGATCTGATTTATTTCCATGATTAATTCAAATCAATTTAAAGGGATAGTTGACCCAAAAATTACTAATTATTCACTCTCATGTTTTTGATTTCATATTTTTGATGAAATCTGAGAGCTTTCTGACCCTGCATAGACAGCAATGTAACACATGGAGTACTGTTGTGAAAATGCGTCGAATACTGACACGGAAGAAAATAAACTGTTGAATGAAATCATTATTTTTGCTTTCTTTGCACAAAAAGTATTCTTGTAGTTTCATAAAATTATGGTTGAACCACTGATGTCACATGGACTATTTTAACAATGTCCTTACTACCTTTCTGGGCCTTGAACTTTTCAGTTGCATTGCTGTCTATGCAGGGTCAAAAAGCTCTTGGATTTCATCAAAAATATCTTAATTCGTGTTCTGAAGATGAACGAAGGTCTTACGGGTTTGGAACAACATGAAGGTGACTAATTAATGAAAGAATTAACTATCCCTTTAAGCTATATTGTCCTGCCCTAATTTTAAGACAATCAGTTATGGTGCACTGAAAGATGTTTTTTTTTAGCACGGTTACCCTCAAAGCTCTTGAAAGACTCAAAGAGCTCTGTGAGCGCCTGGGTGGAGAGCTGCTCGTGATACTTGGAGGCCACCTGGACGCAGATCTGAAGGTTCTGCCTAATGTTAGCAGACAGCATGGCTCTCAGACACTCCAGAGAGTCCTCCACTGACAGAGAGCCGAAGAAGTTCACCAGCCACTGCAACCAGAGCACCACACATTACCACATCAATCAGAGCAGAAGCACAATGTTCTCTCAAAACACTAAAGTCCTTGACACAACCATCAAAATTTAGGAGTCTCATTCAATTAAAATAAATGGGCCATACCTCTGGGTTGAGGAGGTGGGTGTGGACCACGGCACGTTTGATGTCATACAGGTCTGTGTAGTGCTCCAGAGCTCTCTGCAGAAGACCTGCCTTCTCACACAGCTGTGCCACATGGGCCCGGTCATAGTGAGTGAACATCTGGTTCCCCAAGATGGCATCTGCCACCTGAATAGAACGATATAATGACAAACAACACCATGTTATAATACAAAGCTTGGGAAAATAGAGAAATAAGTCAAGGTGTGTGATGCTGATGTTTGTAGTGAGCACCTGTGGGGCGTGCATCAAGTTCATCTCCAACAGACGAGTCTGCAAAGGACCTTCAGTGGGACGGTTGTTCTTCAGAGCGTCCAACAGAAAAGAAGTGCACTGCTGGATCAGGTTATACTCCATAAACACATCCACAATCTGTAGAACAAACAACAAAATGTTAGTCAGTTCATTAGTTGTTAAAGTTTACCTACTTTATCATCAGAAATGGTAACATCCAGTCCAAATTCTTTATAAAATAAAATAGGACTCTGAAATGCGTTTTATTTTCTCCCAAATTCCATTTTATTTGTTTTCAAGTTCCATTTTTTCCCCAATTTAAGGCTGTTTACATTAGTGCATTTTCGTTTTAAAATGCAGAACTTTTGCTACAGCTACACTTGTCGTTTACACTACTCCAGCGTTTTTGACCCTCGAAAACAAAGACTTTTGAAAACGCTGCAGACCCCGTTTTAGTTTGAAAACTCTAGGGTTGCGTTCCAGTGAAACCGGACCAAAAAGGAGACTTTTGAAAATGATGGTGTGGCTGCCCACATTCGCTCTGTATTTCCTTGATGACAGCTGTTTTAAAACGAAAACACATTAATTTTTTTGGATTCCATTTTTTCCCATTTAAATTTTTCTGGATTCTGTTTTTTTTTTTTTTAGTTTTCCCGTTTTAATTTTTCTGGTCTCCTTTTTAATGGTTAAATTACATTTTATTAAATCGAAAAGCACGTCTAATTAATTACAAAAAAAAAAAAAAAAAAAAAAAAAAAAAAAATCACAAAACTTTACAGTTTAATATCAATTTATTAAAAGTTCAACAAAATGTTTAGGGCCCTATGAAAAGTTTTATTTTTTCTTACTGTCTGTTTACCAAAAAAAATTCTTGTTACCAAATTCTGTGTTTACGCATGTTTATGCATTCAAACAATGAGACTACTTAATTTATTAAAATTCATTTTTACAATAACCTTATGATTTTTTTCCCCTTAGAAAAACTGTTTTGTATTTAATTTTTAGTTATCAAATTAAGGCATAAAAATGAATTTATCTTTTAATCAAATTAAAATTAAACAAGCAAATGGCGTTTGCTATTAAATATTAAAACACTGAAGAAATATTGTGTGATTATTTCTTTAAAATTTTCGTGGAAATCGTAGGGGCCTAATAAAATAAACAAGATATACAACTTGAGGAAACACAAAATGCTTTAAGACCTGAGTGATGTCAGCCAGAGGTTCCTCATCCTGAACGAGCATTTGGGAGAACTGCAGGCCTTGTTCTGGACTGATCCGCATGACGTTCCTCAACAGGAAGATCCAGTCTGGAGTATATCCAACCTGCACACAGATGGCCACGCATTAGAGGATGGAGCTCAAATATTAAATCACTCACATGAAAAGAACAGTTTACAGAGCTGTGTAAAATTCAGTTCCAGGAAACGCATTTAAACTCACCTTCTTAGCATACAGTACAATTTTCTGGAACTGCCCTGTCTCGGCAAAACACTGGATCACTTTGTTGGGAACGTTGGCCCTTAGATAAACGCTAAGAGCAAGAGTTGGATCCACAGACTTCACCAGATCACCCAACTCTTCAGAGCACTCCAGCTGCAGGAAACCAAAAACAGCAGGTCTTCATTGCAAATCATAACAAATTTGACAGCACAGGACATTACAGCACTTTCCATTACTTTTACATAATTTTATATAACTTATATTTTCCATAATTTTATACAATTACAATTTTCTGACTTTCCAAGTTTTCCATGACTGTATAAAACCTGGGGTTTGCTTACTTTTTTATTTGATATGACTTTGTTTCAACCATTATGCCTACATATTTATTCAGAAAAGAATCTACCTTGTCTTCCTTCAGCCATTTTTCCAGGAGCTGTTTGCGGCCTTGCTGCAGGACAGGCCTGCAAAGCTCCAATGACTCAAACTTGTTCAGCTGGCCCTGGTCCAGCAGAATCCCAAAGTACTGCAGCAGGGGAGACGTCTGACCGGGCTGGGCAGGAACACTCTGGAAGCGACGGATGGTGTCTGGGGTGCGCAGGATGCCCTGCAAAAAGCCAGCAGCCAATCAGAAACCCCAACATTTGCCTGACAATGACTAACGAGGCGTCAGGTCGTGTGATGCAGTCTGCTGTACCTTTGGCGCGTTGGCAGCCACTTTGGCAGCTTCAGAGTAGTTGCCACCAGCAAATAGGTTGTTGAATTTGCGAGCGAAGAGCTCCTCGGCACCTGCCAAGTTGTTGCGGACGGCCATCCTGAGGGCCAGATCAGGGTTCTGCAGCACGTTAGTGATGTAAGGGATGATGTTTTCTTCCTCCACGCACACAGACAGCACCTGAAAAAAATGTCATATGTTAATTTAATGCAAGACATTTTAGTTCCAATTAGTGTCAAAACTCAAAAAAAAGTTGACTGAAATTACGGCAGTAGAATATTCTGTCAGGCTTCAATACCGTGACATAAGTCACTGACATATGACATTATGTGTATTATACATTTTTTAGTATCAGTAATGCTTGTTGTGAAGTTTGTTTGGCTTTCTCGAACAAATCTCTGTGTGCCAAAACAAGTCCATAATCTCTGTTGCATTACCAAATTAGTGCTAATGCTGTCTAATCTCTTTTCATAAGCACCTAATAATGCACTGATTGGCTCCAAATAATGCTGATCTGGACCCATAAGCACCTAAAGCGACCCTCGGGGTAATACATAGATGAATGGGCTGGTATCCCATTATGCACTTATTTAAGCCTGCAGCACGGCCTGTGACAGAGCTGGTCATCAGTCAACATCTGAATCAGAGCGAACACACTGCAGACTGCTGTAAGAGGATTACAGCGGCCGTCTCTAACTCCTACTGAGTGTCACACGCTGTTCTCACTGTACGTGTCGATGGATCAGCAAACGCTGTTATTTACAGGGATTCCATCATCCCACAGCATCCTAACGCATTATGGACTGCAGGCACACATAAAGGTTGAGGTTGGAATAGGTAATATAGGTATAAGTAATATTACATATAATGTATAATCAAATGTAATATACTATAATTGAATGTAATAGTTTAAAAATATAATTAAAAAAATATCAAATAGGGAAAACAGAATGATACAAACTGACAAATAGAACGTTAGTAACTATAGATACAACATTAGAATGACAGAATGATAGATATGATAGAAGCAACATTAGAATGATACAGGGCTCTAAAGTGCAGCTATCCTACTGCGTTCGACTATGAAAAAATATTTAGGAGCACCAGTGCGACTGACCCAATCAGCATATTTGTGTTTGCGCTGAGGGGAGCTTCAAAGGTTTTGCAACGCTAAGTAATGCGTCACAGACATATCTCACGAATCCTTTCATAAAGTGTAGAGAGAGTGTAAATAAGAGATTGATTGTGCAGTGTAACGAGCTTCGCTGATTATAGTGGAACTTTGTGAGATTGCAACGAACTAAGATGAGTGACAGCTTTTAATGATTTTTAAGGGAGTTTGTAAATGAGATATTGATTTAATACAACAGTTAAATAAACAAGTTAATGTTAAGTGACTTGCATTGTCTTACTATAACGCTACTGCCTGATTTTGCTCTCTCTCGTTGTCAAAAATAGTTTGAAACAAACAAGCCGCTGCGCATCTCTATTCAAGCAGGTGTAACGTTTATGAATGAACATGATTCAATTTCACATTCATAAAAACATTCACTTGCTTTATTCCTGAATGAATCAGCTGTTTGAACGAATCAAATGAATGAATGATTCAGTAATAAAATCAATGACTTGCCGCCGCCTACTGGCAGTTTTAGTTTCATTTTAACGGTACCTTTTTTATAGACAGAAGGATAGATGGAACGACAGACAGAACGTTGTGATTAACAGAACGACATATAGAACGTGACAATGATAGATATAACGATAGATAGACAGAATGATAAATACAACGATAGGTCGAATATTAGAACGACAGATAGAACGTTACAATGATAGAATGACAGAAAGAATGACAGAACGTTGTGATTAACAGAACGATAGAAACAATGATAGAACAACAGATAGAAAGACAGATCGAATATCAGAACGACAGAGAACGTTACAATGATAGCTAGAATGACAGAACAGATAGAACGACAGAAAGAATGACAGAACAACAGACAGAATGATAGAATATTAGAACGACAGATAGAACATTACAATGATAGAATGACAGAAAGAGCGACAGAAAATACTGATTAATAGAACGATAAAAACGCTAGGACAGAACGACAGATCGAATATTAGAACAACAGATAGAATGTTACAATGATAGACAGAATGATAGAACGATAGAAAGAATGACAGAGAAACAGATAAAATGATAGAATGACAGAAAAATAGACAGAACGACAGACAGTACGACAGATGCAATGACAGATCGAATATTAGAGCGACAGATAGAACGTTACAATGATAGATAGAATAACGATAGACAGAAAGAACGACAGAGAGAATGACAGAAACAATGAGAAAATGACAAAGAATGATGATAGATAGATAGATAGATAGATAGATAGATAGATAGATAGATAGATAGATAGATAGATAGATAGATAGATAGATAGATAGCTAGATAGCGAGATTTCATTTTATATTGTTAGCTAAATCAAGACAAATACGTTGAGCATTTAATATATCACCCCGCTGTAGTCTGGACTGGCAGTTTTGTGGTTTGATAGAGGAGGTTTCTTTAATGAGGAGGGGAAAACAAACGAGAGAGTAACAATGAGCACGGATCGCATTTCCGTGCTCTCTCTGCATATTTAATGACACGTGGGTCTGAGCTCCAAAATAATTCATCAACTGATGGCATCCTCTTACAGTGGATTACAGAACACAAGCTAGCGTGTTTGCAGAGACTAACTGTATGGAAACAAACCCCTGGTGTGTGTCTGGGACCAGCTCAGCTGCTCTATTCAAATGTGCTGACCAAACAAGGTAAAACAAAGCCATTGCACCACTTTCTTCGTACTGTCTGCAATAACAGCAGATAAAGCGGACGGTACCTGTCCCTTACGGTTCACGCCAATAATGCCAGATGTGGCTTCGTGAGGAGCAGTCACGAAAATGGTCTCTCCACTGATCCTGTTCATGTAGATGCAGGTGCCCATCTCAAGGTCATACAGGTGGATGTAACCGTATTTGGTGATGAGAAAGACAACGTCATGCTTGGAGCTTATCTAGAAGACAAGACACAAAACAATAGAGACCTGAGTGAATCTCCTACTTTATTGAAAAAGTATTTAAAAAAAAAAAAAAATTAATAAATATACATAAATAAATTCTGTTCTGTAATTATTTTCTATTATATTAATAACAAT
This sequence comes from Labeo calbasu, assembly GCA_019740295.1. Lineage (NCBI taxonomy): Eukaryota > Metazoa > Chordata > Actinopteri > Cypriniformes > Cyprinidae > Labeo > Labeo calbasu. The sequence continues at coordinate 334 of JAHKKF010487773.1, read as the reverse complement.
ACATTATATTTTATTTATTTACTTATATATTAGATATTTATATTTATATATTAGATATTTATATATTTATATATTTATATATATATATATATATACATACACACACACACACACACGTTCTGTTCTGTAATTGTTTTTTAATAAAGTAATATATTGTATTTTATTTTACATATTCATTATTTATATAATTAAAATAGCTTATTATATATATATTTGGTTCTGTAAGTTTTTTATTATATTAATATATTGTATTTTATGTTATATATTCATTATTTATATTTATTTATTTTTATATTATATATTTTATTTATATACAATTACAGAATATATATAT
>JAHKKF010487764.1:0-11658 GCA_019740295.1 Labeo calbasu | reverse complement strand
GCCTGTTGCTAACAAAGTGAAAATGAATAGAAGGTATGAATGTAATGGTTCAGTTTGGTGCGTTTTGTGGTTGTCAGTTCAATCAATTGACGCTGAATTGCCACTAATTCGAAAGTGAAAGTAAAATGCGCACATGCATTTACAAGCTATTTAAAAGTGAACAAAAGTGAATAAAAGCAAGGAAAAGAAGGAAAACTCTAACAAACTGCCTCATCATCACAACCGTACTGGAGAAGTGTGGTTTTTCTTTGGAGATGGGAGAGGCAGACATCATGTTTGGCTGTTACGTCGTTTGAGCTGCCTTGTTGAGCACAGTGGCACTGAGAATGTTCTCCCTTTTTACCCTTTTCTGATGCTTGATTTGTTCACGTTTGTGTAGCTGCGCAAACCAATGGCTCTTCAGCCCACCAGAAGGGGCAGAACCAACCTCTATATAATAACAGTGTAGAAATGTAGAACAATCTTTTGTATGGAATTTCACTTTTTTTTAATCCCGTGCTGGAGAAAGTGTGATGACCATAACCCGCATCTGCTCACGAATTGTTCCTGTGGTAGCCTACTTTGATGGCATAGGCTAGCTACACTGCCTTAAGCCTGACGCTGATGGATCTGTTCAAATCGAACACAACTTTATGCGCTCTGCAGGTGGTGTGCCCATGCTCCTCCAATTAATTGTCCATTAATGGTTTAAATAAATAAGTTTGTTAAGAAAACTGAGGGGGCAATGCCCCATTTGTGGCCTCCCAGCACTGGGCCTTGCTGGTACTCTCTATATACACCCTCAAAGCCTTTACAGGGCGGAGAACATTAGGACCCTGTTCACGGGTTTACCGGTGCTAGTGCTAGTAACAGGGTGGTTTTTAGAGACAATAGGCGAAACCCAGTTGAATAGGGTGGCTCGAAAGGAGGGCCCCGTAAGGCCTTAAGGACTACTGTCAAGTCCCAGAGCAGCACCATCCGAGGACGATGAGCATTCAATCTCCGAGCACCCTTCAAAACCTTAAATGGAAATGACTCACTGTGATGGCCACATAAACCATGGAAGCAATGGAAGGGGTGTGCCCATTCAACAACTCTTGTAAGAAGGTCAGCACGTGGGACACCTTACAAGAGACCGGAATCAAGCTTTGCGCTGAACATCAGCCACAGAAGACTGATCAAATAAGGGCATAGAGGTGCCTTGTGGTCAGAGCTCTAGCCTCTGGAATAGTATTTTGCACTCTCTGAACAGGTCCTTCCTCAGTGGAATCGTCACTGACACCTGCAATAACTCAGGAAACCAGGCTTTGTTTCTCCAGAGTGGGGCTACTAAGAGGACTGCACATTTTGTCTCCCTGACCCACTTGAGAACCTGAGAAAACAGGGATATCGGGAGGAAGGTGTAGAGGTTAGCACTGGATCAATCGTGGGCCAGAGAATCCCACTGTACTGAGAAATAAGTCAGTCAGTGAGAGTTGTCTTTTGAGGTGAAGAGGTCCACCTCTGCCTTCCCAAAGACAAATTAGATTTTCTGAACCGTATAAGGATGTAGCCTCCATTCTCCAGAAGCTACATTGCCTCTGGACAGCATATCCAGCTCCAGGTTTAAACTGCCCACCAAACTGAACCGCCCTGATTGAGAAGAGTTCCCCCTGTGCCCAAAATAGGAGGCATTGAGCCATCCTGTAAAGGGAATGAGACCTGAGCCTGCCTTGGTGATTGATGTAGGCTACCACCGTCATGTTATAAGACTGAACCAGGACGTGGTGCCCCCTTATGGCTGGCAGGAAGGTTTTCAGTGCCAGGAAAACTGGCAATATTTCGAGGCAGTTGATATGCAGTTGTTGCTCCATGGTTGACCAGGAACCCAAGTTGGAAGCATCCGTCGTGACCACTTTCCTTCTGGAGGTCAGCCCCAACTGCATGCCTGGCTGAAACAGGCGAGAAATTGTCCAGGGGGCCATGGCTTTGATGCAGCGGTGGTCTATCCTGATACGAAATCGGCCCAGGGGCCAAGTGTGTCGATATTGGCGAGGCCGCATGTGAAGCAAGTCTAATGAGATCACAGAGAAGGCGGCCTCCATGAGGCCTAACATCCTCTGAAAATCCCCATTTTGAAAGATGCCACCAGTCGCCGAATAACCAGGGACCGATCTGCAACCCAAGTCACTCAAGGTGGCTTAGCAACAGCGGTTTGTGACTAGTTCCCATTTTGATCTGGCTAAAATCCAGTCATTGAGGTAATTCAATATGCAGATTACCATCTGCCTCAGAGTGGAAAGAGCCCAGCCACGCACTTCGTAAAAGTGTGAGGGGCCAGGGACAGTCCAAAAGAAAGGACTGTGTACTGATAAGCTACTCCCTCAAACACGAATCTCAAGAATGGTCTGTGATGATGGACTATTTGGATGTGGAAGTAAGCATCCTTTAGATCTGCTGTCATAAACCAGTCCTGACTGGTGACATACGTGCGTGAGGATCTGCTTCAGTGATAACATCTTGAATAGCCTGCACATAAGCGAGCGATTCAGATGTCTGAGATCTAAAATAGGTCTGAGCCCACCATCTTTCTTCGGGATGAGCAGCTAAAAAAAACTATTTCTACAGCACCTTTCTCAAGCAGTGTTTGAACTTTGTCTCGGAGAACAAATGCTTTGTTGTCCTGAACCGAAGTTTGAATAATACCTCTGAAATGAGGCGGCCTGAAACAAGCCTGGAATGACTTCCCAGGCCATGAGCTGTGATGCAAGTGTAACCTGGGTAACCCAGGCTACTAGCAAAAAGATTAAGAATGATTCAAAATGTAAGAAAAGTTGAAGGAATCTAAGAAGGGAAGAAAAAGGAGAACGTTCCAGAAGGACAAAAGATTGATCAAATCACTCCTCTCACTTCAGTGACAGACATCCCTTAGAGCCAATAGTAGCAGCACATTCATAAGCCCCGCCCACAGGTCACATCGGCGCTGCTGCTGCTTACAGTGCAAGTGGAGAAAAAAGACAAGATTATTCGAGACCACAGCACGGAGCGTTTCTCTTGAAACTCCCTGTATTAAACATTAATCTAACGAGAAATGTGACTAAGTATACTTTAGGAGCGGAACTTACAGAATCGCTGCGTCAGCCTGAAGTGTTGTCGTTGGAGAAGAAGAGAGAAGAGAGAAGAGTGAAGAGAAAATCAGATGAGTGCAAACGGAGTAGATCCCAGTGTTGAAGTCCTGTGATTAATCTTCCTTGTGAGACTATATAATTTTATTTTGTTCTGGTGAGTGGATAATATCACTTTGACCAGGCAATTTTGAGTATGCAGTGCGCATACCACGTGCTTTTAACTAGTTAGCACGTGAGCTAAAGCTACCACAGTAAAAGAGATAAATCGGTCATGAGACAATACAAAGAGTGATTTGTGAGTGTCAACATGTTTATTAATAGTCAAAAAGTTGCATTAATGTGTCATTTGAGACGTGTGTGTATGAATTTGTGATGGAAATGTTTGAATCAGAAGTTAATTATTGTGTCTGCCCTTGTGTTTTTGCAAGGCTGGGTTTGTCTTCTTACTGTGTTTCTTCCTACTCTGTTTCTTCCTACGAACACGATCTTCTGTGATCTTCTATCTGTTTTGTGCCGAACGTAATCCTGTGGTGAGGAATCATCTGTGTTCATATGCGATTACACGTGCACAAATGGCGAGCTGCCCACGGACCTTTGAACTTTTGAATCTATCAACTGGCAGGAGAATTCCAATCTTCCTTGTTCTTTTGCACACAAAAGACTCAGATACTTCGAACTGATTTGATTTTTGCTTTTGAGAAGGAGAGATTTTGTCTTTTTGAACTGAATTTCGGAATTGAATCGTTTGATTCATGAACTTTGATCAGTTGAGTTGTCTGATTCATGAACTGTTCAATTGAATCATTTGATTGTTCTTGCATTTTCAACTTACATGGTTGAATATACTATTACGTTTTGAAAGGAAAAGTGTTATCTACATTTGTTTTCTACTTTGTGAGTTAAAGTGAACATCCAATTACAATTCTTTAATTGGGTTATTGGATAAAGTTTATCAAAGAGTTTGCTATTGTGAATCAGTTTGAAAGAAACAGACACAGTATTGTTTTTTGAGAATATATTTTTGTCACATTGTGTGAAGAGTGAAGACTCATCAAATTGAATTGAACTTGTTGAACGGTTGATTTCTTGGTCTTATAAGAGACAACAGAATAGTTTGTGACAATTGTTCAAATCTACTGAGTACTCCAGATTATTTATTAATTGCTGTGATCCTTCTGCTTGAAGCAAACTACAAGGAGAAAGAAAAATACTGTACTAATACAAATTCCTGTACAAATCAGATTCACTGTGTCAACTGTTCACTCACCAGTAGCATCATATCCTCTCTCCAGACGTTCCTTGCTTTTGATCCTTGGCCCATATTGAACATTAAGCTAGTGTGACACGCTAAACACGTCGTACGCTACACAAGGCTTCTAATTTTGCAAATAACGGCTTGCCGTGAGAGGACGGGGAGCCTGCATTTGGTACTATGCGTGGGAAGAGAAGAGAATTGCTCTTTTGTGTATGTGGGTCCCCTAGCAGTAAAATATTCGGCTATGCGCTGCATCTGCAAGACGTGACCCGCTGGAAAATAATTTTTTCAGAGACACTCGAAGGCATGGATGAGTGTGAGCTGCTTTCGAGGGAGTTCTGGCCGAGGTTAGAACTTACTACTGGATCGGGGCGGCTTCAGGAGCTCTGGGTCCAGCACTACTCAGAGCTTTGGGTAAATGTACCGCTTCGCCGTCATGGGGGCGTTGCTGCTGAAGCCCAGGTTCAGCATTTTCTGCCGACCAGTAGTCGGTGGACCAGAGGGTTTGGGGAGGAAGTGACGCAGAATGTACAACGTCATTTGGGCCTCAAGGAAACGCTCTGCAAACCCATCCATGGCAGGGCCAAAGAGGCCTTTTGGCAAGACCAAGGAGTCCAGGAAGGCCATTTCTTCAGCATCCCTTCAGCACCATTATCACCTGCGCAGTCACTTTTGCCGTACACAGAGTCAGGTCTGTGGTTGTGCGCAGCTCTTTGAAAGCTTCTTGTTGGCTGGACTCTTCCATGTTGTGGAGAAGTTTGGCCTGGAAAGCTTGTAGGACTGCCATCAAATGCAGAACCAATCCAGCCTAGCCAATTGCTGCATATGCCCTGTTAGCCAAGGCAGAGGTGGTCCTGCAGGGCTTGGATGTGTGCGCTGCCCTGGGGCTGAAGGCAAGGCAAGGAAATGGAGTCATCAGCAGTGATAACATCCTCCTCTGACTTGGCAAAGGAAACTATGCCACTCGCTGCCTAGGGGAAACACACTGGCGAGGTGAGTAGGCATGGGGAGGGAGGGACACGCGGGCACTGAGCCGATGTGACACCGCTCAAACCCGCAGAGAAGAACCCGCTGCTTCACTGTTTCTTCCACTTAGGAGAGAAAGGAGTGGGAGTGCAGAGTGGGGTGGACCGTCTTCGATGAAGAAGGCAATCCTTGAGCGGAGAAAGGAGAAGGACATACTCTCGCAATGGGAGCATGATCCTCCAGTGAGAGCAGCCTCCGTGTGGGCAGTGACGAGGTAGGCAACTCATTTGCTGTGTCTCGTGCAAGGGGGCCACACTCGCGGTGCAACATTTGGAAGAAAGCGCACTTGGAAATGTTCAGGAACGCTCTCTTAGAGTGCTGGTTGGCCGCAGAGGAAAGCCAGTCTTCCACTGCCGGGGCTCTTCCACGGCGACAGCGAGCAGCAGCTGACCATGTTGCTTTAGCTTCTTGTTTGCAGGGTCAGCAAAGGGATGATCCTCATCGCTGAAGGAGAAGATTCTAATGAAATGGCACCGGAGCCGACTTATATAGAGGTGGTGGGCCTCTGGTGGGCTAAAGTGCCATTGGTTTGTGCAGCTACAAAACGTAAACAAATCAGGCTTCAGAAAAGGGTAAAAAGAGAGATAACCCATAAACACAACAGGAGAGACCGTTCAAAAAGGAGCATTATATTTCACACACTGTAGGCTCTGTTATTTATTTTATTTTTTTTATGTAATAGGATTAGACCACTGAATAGTTTAGTTTGTAATATGTACTGAACGGAAAGCCTAATACAGAACATTTCAATGCAAATACCTGTATCGTACACCCCTAATAGAAGGTGTTGATTGTGGCATTGAAATTAAGATCTGCTCATGTTGCACCGTAATTCTTTTTGGGGATGTTTACAGTGTTGCACATTATAACCAATCACACATAATGTTGTTGCACTTAGGAATGCAATGGCCAATCAGAGGCATTCAGATGAGTCGCTGAAATGCATCAGTTTTGTTGAGTGTGCGCAATTCTTGAATTATCTCATTCTAAACAACAAAGGCACAGATGTAGCCTACTTACAATGTAAGTAAGAGATTCATTTCACATTTAACAATATATTTTTTTTTTTTTGAGAGTGCTTAAACTCACGATAGAGCAAAGTTAGTAAAAACGTCACGTTCTGTAGAATTTATTCGCTGTTTAAGTAACCTTGGAAATAAAACATTTTAATAATCAATTTCTAATTATTTTATTACATTGGAATCACGTTAAATACAAATTCAGTCCCTTTAAAAACATTTTATTAGCCTAGATGACACCTGTCTGGTTCTTTCCTAAAAAGATGAGTTTATAGTTTGTAGTTAATAGATTTGGCTGCTTTTAGCTTTACCCTGGAGTTGGTTCGCCCTCTGCCTATGTCCAAATTATCAACACTAAATGTACTTTAAATGTAATTAAACTGGAAGGCAGCACTGTAAAACACTTAGTTACTCACCACTGACAGAAAGGATAAATGTCTTGTGTGAGTTCTCACTGCCTCTAATCTGTAGTTCATAAGGTCCAGAGTCTGTGGTTCTTGTGTTTTTGATGGTTAGAGATCCAGTCTGATGATCCAGCTGCAGTCGACCTCTGAACCTCTTAGTGTCATATAATGAGGTCTCATTAGTCTCTACATCAGTTATAGCCAGGAGGATGCCTGTATATCCAAACCTCCACAGGATCAGATCCCCTGTGTTAATTTCAGTATTAGTGTGTAAAGTGGCAGAATTTCCCTTCTTAACTGATACTGACTTCATTCCATCTCTTTCACCAACCAAACCTTAAGGAAAAACAGAAAAAGAGAAATTAGCTTGTTAGATCATTCCATGTCAACTCAATCAAGGTCTCCAGCTCAGACTTTTTTAATCTGATTTTGACAGCTCAGCTTTCAAATTATGTCTCTTTTATCAAAATAATATATATGCATGTGTGTGTGCGTGTTTGTGTTTTCTCTTTATTTCAAGTTATAGCATGATGTAAACTTGAAGGGAAAAAAAAAAACTGTAGGTGCTGCTGAAGCCCAGGTTCAACATTTTCTGCTAACCAGTAGTCGGTGGACCAGAGTGTTTGGGGAGGAAGTGACGCAGAGTGTGCAATATCATTTGGGCCTCAAAGAAACGCTCTGCAAACCCGTCCACGGCAGGGCCAAAGAGGCCTTTTGGCAAGACCAAGGAGTTCAGGAAGGCCATTTTTTCAGCATCCCTGATCTCCGTCATGTTAAGCCATAGGTGGCCCTCCAGCACAATTAGGCTAGCCATCACCCTTGCCTATCGCCTGCGCAGTCACTTTTGCCGTACACAGAGCCAGGTCTGTCATTGTGCGCAGCTCTTTGAAAGCTTCTTGTTGGCTGGACTCTTCCATGTCGTGGAGAAGTTTGGCCTGGAAAGCTTGTAGGACTGCCATCAAATGCAGAACCAATCCAGCCTAGCCAGTTGCTGCATATGCCCTGTTAGCCAAGGCAGAGGTGGTCCTGCAGGGCTTGGATGTGTGCACTGCCCTGGGACTGAAGGCAAGGCAAGGAAATGGAGTCATCAGCAGTGATAACATCCTCCTCTGACCCGGCAAAAGAAACTATGCCTGTATCGTTACACCCCTAATAGAAAATGTCGATTATGGTATTAAATTAAGATCTGCTCATGTTGCACCATAATTTTTTTTAGGCATGTTTACAGTGTTGCGCATTATAACCAATCACACATGATTCTGTTGCACTTAGGAATACAATGGCCAATCAGAGGCATTCAGGTGAGTCGCTGAAACTCATCAGTTTTGTTGAGTGAGCAACTCTTGAATTATCTCATCCTAAACAACAAAGGCACAGATGTAGCCTACTTACAATGAAAGTAAGAGATTCATTTCACATTTAACAATAAATTCTTTTTGAGAGTGCTTAAACTCGCGATAGAGCAAAGTTAGTAATAATGTCACTTTCTGTAGAATTTATTTGCCGTTTATTATTATTCCTTGGAAATAAAACATTTTAATAATCAATTTCTAATGATTTTATTACATTGGAATCACGTTAAATACAAATTCAGTCCCATTAAAAACAGTTTATTAGCCTAGGTGACACCTGTCTGGTTATTTCCTAAAAAGATGAGTTTATAGTTTGTAGTTAATAGATTTGGCTGCTTTTAGCTTTACCCTGGAGTTGGTTCGCCCTCTGCCTATGTCCAAATTATCAACACTAAATGTACTTTAAATGTAATTAAACTGGAAGGCAGCACTGTAAAACACTCAGAGTTACTCACCACTGACAGAAAGGATAAATGTCTTGTGTGAGTTCTCACTGCCTCTAATCTGTAGTTCATAATGTCCAGAGTCTGTGGTTCTCGTGTTTTTGATGGTCAGAGATCCAGTCTGATGATCCAGCTGCAGTCGACCTCTGAACCTCTCATCAGTGTCATATAATGAGGTCTCATTAGTCTCTACATCAGTTTTAGCCAGGAGGATGCCTGTATATCCAAACCTCCACAGGATCAGATCCTCTGTGTTAATTTCAGTATTAGCGTGTAAAGTGACAGAATCTCCCTCTTTAACTGGTACTGACTTCACTCCGTCTCTTTTGCCAACCAAACCTAAAGGAAAAACAGAGAAAGAAAAATTAGCTTGTTAGATCATTCCATGTCAACTCAATCAAGGTCTCCAGCTCAGATTATTTTAATCTGATTTTGACAGCTCAGCTTTCTAATTATGTCAGTTTTATCAAAAAATAAATTAAAAAAAAAAAAAATACTCTCAGAATATAATAACTTTAATCTTGTAAATGTTACAGTGTAATTCTCCTTACTGTGTAAGTTTTAAAGATTTGAAGAAGATCCTAAAATCTTAAGTTATTAAAGGGGGTTGCTAAAGAATCTGCATTTATGAATAAATGAATTGGCTCTTCTGAAAAAGAAAGTGTGCGAAATGCGTGTAATCTTTTATTTGCATGTCAGTATGTTGGTTAGAGGAGTCGGAATGATGAGAAACTGAACCGTGTACACCGGATGTTACCGTTGCCTTGCCGTGACTCAGCAGCTTGAAGCTGTGTACGTTAACGTTACGCGACAAAGTTGCCGTTTTAAAGAGCTTGAACTACATCAGAAATACAATAGAACAGGGTATCCGTTCTTCTATTGTTAACTGTCGGGGATTTGTCGCGCTGTGCCGGATCCAGTGTAGAGGATGGGCTCGTTTGAGATGCTAACGTTAGCTGAAATAAAGGTGAGAGTAACGTTAGACGGCTGCAGTCAGGGGACGAGTGGAAAAAAGTGCAGCCGAGACGTGGATCAGACAGACGGATATTGCCTGATTTACACTTATTTACACCTCATGCTGCGTTCCTGATAAACGGGATGTTATTTAAGTTCTGTTGATATTTATGACAACTTATAACGAATAAGACTTTATTACAGACAATCAAAAAGCCAGTACAATGCATGTTGTTGTAAAGAAAATTAACATTGAATATGCTTTTTGTTTAGATGTCTGGTTTCTCCTGTCCTGTGAAGACCTCTTATTCTCCTTTTTTTTTTTTTTTTTTTTTTGTAATGCTGTTTAGAAGTAGAAAGTATTATTAAAACTTTTACTTTTATTTTAAGAGGTTGCATTCACATGCATACATCTCTGATGACTGCTTTGAATGATATGCATCTTCATGTTATTTGATAAGCATAATCCAATACTCTTAATTATAATAATTGTTAACTGTTTTAAAACTGATGCATACTTCTGATATTTTACAGATATCTGATATTTCACCAGATGAGTGCACTTATTGACATCCACTTCACTGTCAGTCCCAAGCCTCTATGTTAATGTTATGAAACTCACATTTTTGCTACTTTTAAAATCTCTTTGTCTGATGATGTTGCAAATGTTAATATCAATCTATCATGTTTCGCTCTCGCTGTCCGTTGAATGTGTCAGTGTATTAAGGGCGCACAGTAGCAATTGCAGTTAGATTGGAGTTACCGAAACATCCAAAACATTCACACTTTGGACATTTCTGCCATTATCCATGTATGTATTCAAAGTGTGCTATATAATTTTACTGTTTGTTTTAGGAAGACACTATTGTATTTCTTGGCCTACCATTCACAATCCCAGAACTGAGGTCTAACAGTTATCTGTAATCAGTCTTTGTTGACCACGACTGGTTCTTATTATATTTAAATTTTCCTTTTTTTGGAATACTGAAGTTACAAAATTATTGAAATTAAGTTTGATATTTCCAGAGTAGTACTGAATCTCATTTTTTAACTGTGCATTTTCCAGGCTGCAGATGAAGATGCACTGAGGAGACAATGCCCATGATGGACCAGGGTACATCAAGATCGTCAATGAGGACCTTAATCTTACAGTGATTTTGATAACTTGGCATTAGCTACCGCAAAATTCAATTGCCCATCTAACTGAAAGGGATCATTCAACCAAAATTGAAAATTCTGGTATCATTTACATACCCTCAAGTTGTTCAAAACCTGTATTTCTTTGTTCTGCTGAACACAAAGGAAGGTATTTTGAAGAATGCTTATAACTGAACAGTTTTAGGGCACCACTGACTTCCTTAGTTCTTCTTTTCCTATTATGGAAATCAAAGCTGCTCCAAAGTTGTGTGGCCTCAAAAATCCTTCAAAATACATTCCTTTGTGCAGAACAAAGAAATTCATACAGGTTTGGATCAACTTGAGGGTGAGTAAATGATACCAGAATTTTCATTTTTGGGTGAATGATCCCTTTGAGGAGTATAACACTGAATCTTTAAAATCAGCACAATTTCAAGGTCCTTCTTATAAAAATGTAGAAATTTTCAATTACTTTATTTATGCTGTTCTTATTGTGTAATATTGGAGAAGTTAGGATTTTTAGGATTTTGTTTTTATATGGGGTTATATTATAGTTTAACAGATGCATTTCAAGCAAATGAGCTATGTCTGTAACATGCCTTTCTGTATATTTGTAATCTGTATGGATTGTGTACTAGGGCTGTAACGTTACGCGATATGAAACCGAAATCGCGACACTCAGATCCACGATCCTGTGTCGCGGTGTGATAAGGGAGAATCGCGACACACCCCGTGACTACCTTTCCAATCATGTGACGCCTGCCTGCAAAAGTTGAGCTAGTTGAAGAAGAACGTGAGGAAACATGGCAACCAACCCAGAGATTGCGGACCCTCCCTCCTCATTTAAGTCAGCAGTATGGCAACATTTCGGCTACCCGGTGGAAATAAAGGATGGCAATCGTGTAGTCGACAAGACCCACACAATTTGCCGTAAGTGCTTTAAGAAGCTTCCCCAAGTGACAGGCAACACAACCAACATGCA
>JAHKKF010487760.1:0-11988 GCA_019740295.1 Labeo calbasu | reverse complement strand
CACTACCGTTCAAAAATTTGGGGTCAGTAAGACTTGTAATAGTCTTTAAAGTAGTCTCTTATGCTCATCAAGGCTGCATTTATTTGATTAAAAATATATATAAAAAAAAAAATAAAAAAGAACAGTAATTCAAAATGTTTTTACAATATAAAATAATGTTTTTTTTTTTATTATTTTAACATACTTTAAAATAGAATTTATTCCTGTGATGAAAAGCTGAATTTTTATCAGCTGTTACTCCAGTCTTAAGTGTCACTGGATCCTTTAGAAATCATTCTAATATGCGGATTTATTATTAGAATGATCAGTGTTGGATAATATCAACAGTTGTGCTGCCAAATATTTTTTGGAATTGGATTCATTTTTTTCAGGATTCTTTCATGAATAACAAGTTTAAAATGTACAGTGTTTATTCAAAATATAAATATTTTATAACAATGTAAATTATTTATTATTAACTTTTCATAAACTTTTAATTATTAACTTATTAAAAAAAGTATAAAAGTATTAATTTCTTTAAAAAAAAAAAAGAAAAAAAAAAGAAACAATAAAAATGTACTGACCCCAAACTTTTGAACGGTAGTGTATATATATATATATATAAATACATAGATAGATAGATATAGACATAGATATATAAATAGATAGATAGATATAGACATAGATATAGATATAGTGACGTGACACAAAGCAGCCACAACAATGCAGTAAGACACATGATCGCTTTTATCTCGTTTTTCCTTTTTTACTATTGACATTCACAAACATGTTCACTATATTATGAAATATCTGATATTCCGATTTTGAAGTATGTGCAAGTAAATGTATTTGAAAGTTTAAACACTTTATAGTGACCGGGTAAGTTGATCTACGGTGATGGGCGCTGCCATGTTAGTTTCATGCTGAATCCGAGCTGTGGGATTTACAAAAGGCAAATTCATCCTATCCCCACAAAAAACATTAAAGTACTGTAAGGCTCTGGTGAGCTGGGAGAAAGAATATACTTTATAGTTACCTCCCAGCTAACAATTTTTGGTTCCCAGAATGTTCTGAGAATGTTAGGTTTTGGTTCCCAGAACGTTCCCTGTTGGTTAGCCAGGGAAGTTTTCTTAACGTAAATAGAACGTTCCCTGTACAGGGAATGTTCTGTTAATGTTAAGAAAACTTTTCTGAAAGTTCTCTGAAGGTCCCGTAGTAAGCAGCATGGAAGACGAACGTGGACCTCAATCACTACTACTGTGAGATTGTAATAATCTTGACCTCCTGTGCCCTTCTCAGCAGACATGACATACGTCTAGTCTAGAGATGCATAGAACATGATGTACTGTGTGTTTCCTGAAGGGTGTGATATTTGATTTTCACTTCCCCATTTTATCATATAAATATAAGTGTCTTTCCTTTAATAAACGCCTTTAAGTGAATTACACCTTTTCTGTGTGTGGTTGTCTCAATGGTCCAGGATCCTGACTCTGCGCTCCATCGCTCAACTAAAATCGAATCTCGGCAGTCAGTGAAGTTAGATATTAAATTCTAACAACTACAAACCATGTCTTGTTTTAAACTATTGTTTAATCTTTACAGATATTTAGAGCACATTTAACCATCATAAGGAGCATTAAATGAGATTAAATTATCTGATTTGTCTTATTCGTTAATATACAAGATTAGAAGTACCATAACCCAGATTTTGTTTATTAAAGCACCAAATAACATTGACTTCAACAAAATATTGGATTTTAAAAATGTGAATTTTATTTTTACAGACACTGAAAACGAATAACATATATAAGGTCCATTAAGCATGTCCTAGAGAAGAGGTGTGCAGAAAAGAAATATACAAACAAACTCAGTGTTAATGATATGAATTTCTGACTACGTTTAACCATGACTTAATTTTAGCTATAAAATTGAATTATATTATCATTATAATGCGATTTGACCACTTTGATGTCTACACTTTATTAAACGCTTATTTCAGACATGAAATTCTGCAAAAAATAGTTTGTTTATTTTGTACACGTTTCAGCATTAGAATAATCAGAAAGATCTGAAAAGTTTTTTATTAGTTTGCATGGATATGACAGCTAAAAATAACCTGCAGGGAACATTCTGGGAAGGTTATTTTTAGGTTATAAAATAAAACCAAAAAATAACCTGCAGGGAACGTTCTGTCCATCTCAACATTAAAATCTCCACCTACAAGAATATTTTCTGTAGAATACACTCTCTTTAAATCAGAGATTACAGAAGAGACCTTTTTAAGTAAATTTTGATTCAGTTTAGAATTATTGTGGCCATATACATTAACCAAAATAAATAAAAAAAAAAAAACTAACCAGTGCCCTCTTAGATCAGATCTGGAAGAGATTACTTTTCCTGGACAGTTATTAAACAATTGCAGTACTTGCCATGTGGAAGGAGCCATGTCTTAGTGATGACATCTTATCTCCCTACTGACTAGACCAAAAAGCAGTATCCAGTACTTTTTTTTTTTTTTTTTTTCAAAATAAGAACATTGTAAATGGAAAAAAAAAAAAAAAAAAAAAAAAAAAAAAAGTTCTTATTTTGTAAATGAAAAAAAACAATGTTCTTATTTTGTAAATGTAAATAAATAAATAAATAAATAAGAACATTGTTTTTTTGTTTGTTTGTTTTTTTAAAACCCCATTTAGAATTTCCATAACATTCAATGACACTAAAATAAAAAAGTCAACTTAACTAGAAACATAATAAAAATAAAAAATGCAAACACTTGTATGAGAAAGAACTAAAAAAAAAAAAAAAAAAAAAAAAATCACCAGGTTGTATAACCACGAACCTAGAACATACCTTATAACCTAGTGCGTCTTCAAAACAGTCATATCTCATACCATTCTACCAGTAATCAGTTCAAGTGAATAATCATGTTGAGCCAGCGTGTCGTCCTTAAATGTAACCAAATGCTCCACGGTAGTACACTTTCTTTCCTGCTTTACATGCATGATCGATCAAGGGCCATAGTGCACCGCAGGCCGATCGGTTCACCTTTGTCAGATCCTCCGTGAATCAAACTCTGCGGTCGCAGCAGACTGAAGAATTCTTTGTTGATTTCCAAATTTAATATCTGTATTTCCCCATTGTAAACTGCACAATCATCTGCCTTGGTTTCCCTGGCTCCTTCTTGCCGATTCAATGTACTGTGTCAACAATGTCATCCAATTTCTGAACCAGGTGCGGTGCGATTTCAGCAAGAAGTCAGATCACTTTCCTGCAGGGACCCTCTTCAGGCTTCTCTTTTAAACCATTGATCCAGAGGTTCCATCTTCTTTTATACTTGCCAGGTCTTGTCAACTCTACAGCCTTGGAGATCTCCGTGATCATGACACTTTTCCTTTACATTTGATTCAGCATTTCTTCAAGTTTTTCATCTTGTGAATCAAAGCGAGCCGTCAGTGAAGTTATGGCTTACAGAAGAGTTGCGCTTGTCTGTTTGAGCAGACTGTACCTCCATTTCTGAATTGTCTAAGATCAAAGCTGAGGTTGAGCCATAGGCCGGATGGATGATAATCTTCGGGATGCTAGTTTACTGAGATTTCTGCATTTTGAGGATAGAAAACACATATAGAGTGTTTAAATGTTATTGTAGGTAGGTGTAAAATAGATTTGTGTACTATGCTATGCAGGAATGCCAGAGGTAGGAATAGCAGAGGAAATTTTTGACAGACCAAGGCACTAACTTCACGTCGTGGCTCATGGGGCAGTTGAGCCATTCATTCTCTTTGCTTATAGAGAAGTTCCTCAAGCTTTGACTGGTTTCTCACCATTTGAGCTCCTCTACGGGTGGCAAGTACAAGGACTGCTTGGCCTGCTGAGAAAAGGCTGGGAGGAAGGTTCTGCAGCCAAAACCGAGGAGAGAGGCATTGTGCAGTACATGCTGCAGGTAAAAAAACAAGCACAAAAGCAATGGTATGATCAGCACGCAAGACTACGGCAGTACCAACCAGGGCAAAAGGTGCTACTCTTGCTGCCCACTTCATCAAACCAGCTCCTGGCAAAATGGCAAGGTCTGTATACTGTGGTCCGGAAGATGGGAACCGTAACTTACAAGATCCACCATCCAGACAAGGGGAAGTCCAAGCAAACTTACCATATCAACCTGCTAAAAGAGTAGAAGGAACCATCAGAGAGGAAGCCCGAGTCAGCGTTGATGGTATGGAAGGTTGCAGAGAGCCACACATCTGTGGTGAGTCTGACTCACCTAGAGCAGAGATCTTCAACCCTGCTCCTGGGAATCCACTCTCCTGAAAATTTTATTTCCAACTGGCTTCAGCACACCTGCCTGCAATTTTCAAGCAGTCCTGAAGAGCTTGATTGGCCGCTTCAGGTGTGTTTGATTAGGGTTGTAGCTAAACTCTGCAGGATAGTGGGTCCCCAGCAACAGGGTTGAAGAAGACCTCTGACCTAGAGGACATCAAGCGCCAATAATTGCAACACCTACTCGACGAGTTTCAACACACCATCCACCTTAGCAGCACAACACCATCTGGACAGAGATTTTACTGGGTACCTGAGTGACTGGTGGAACCTCTAAGGAAATAAATTGAGATGATGAAAGAGCTGGGAGTCATTGAGCTGCCAATCAGTGAGTAAAGTAGGCCAGTATTCATAGTCCTGAAGAAGGATGGATCCCTACATGTCTGCATTGACTTTCACAAAGCAAGGCAAGTTTATTTATATAGCACATTTCATACACAAAGGTAATTCAAAGTGCTTTACATAAAAGGAAGTAATAAAAACAATAATCACAAAATAGTAAGTAGAATAATCATAAAAACAATAATTACAACAATAAAACAGAAAATGTAAAAACTTTTAAAATGAATTAAATACGATTTAAAATAAATTTAATTTAATTTAATTTAGTTTAAAATAGAAAAGGATTATGCATAGTGCAATCAGTTTGGACGTAGCACAGTGCTCATTCAGTAAATGCACAGCTAAACAGATGAGTTTTCAGTCTAGATTTGAACATAGGTAGTGTTTTAGCACATTTGATCTCTTCTGGAAGCTGGTTCCAACTGTGGGCAGCATAATAGCTAAAAGCAGATTCCCCTTTGTTTTGTGTGAACCCTTGGTATTTCTAACTGACTCAATCCTAATGATCTGAGTTGTCTGTTAGGTTTATATTCAGTGAGCATATCTGCAATTTATTTAGGTCCTAGGTCATTGAGTGATTTATAAAAGTAAAAGTACTTTAAAATTAGTTCTGAATATAACTGGAAGCCAGTGTAGGAACCTGAGGACTGGCATGATATGCTGAGATTTTCTGGTTCTGGTCAGAATCTTGGCAGCAGCGTTTTGGATAAGCTGCAGCTGTCTAATGGTCTTCTTGGGAAGGCCAGTGAGGAGACCATTACAATAGTCCACCCTGCTTGTGATAAAAGCATGAACAAGTTTCTCAAAGTCTTGACTGGAAACAAAACATCTAATTCTTGCAATGTTTTTAAGATGATAGTATGCTGATTTACTGTTTTGACATGACTACTGAAACTCCAGAATCACACCAAGATTTTTGACTTGATTTTTAGTTGTTTGACCCCTAGAGTCAAGTTATGCATTCACCTTAAGAACTTCCTCTTCGCTTCCAAATGCAATTACTTCAGTTTTCTGCTTGTTTAACTGAAGGAAGTTCTGGCACACCCAACGCTAGGTAAATCTGGGTTTTATCGGCATAGCTGTGATAGGCAATGTGGTTCTTTCTCATTATTTGACTTAGTGGGAGCATATACAGGCTAAACAAGAGAGGCACAAGAATTGAGCCTTGAGGTGCTCTGCATCTCATGGACGTCCACTTAGACTGATGCTCTCCTATACTCACATAATAACCTCTCCCTTCTAAGTATGATCTGAACCAATTGAGAGCTATCCCAGAAAGCCTGATCCAATTTTAGCTCAATGCCCAGTCCCAGTTTGACACATACCCAATGCACATAGATGACCTGCTGGAGAAGATAGGAAAAGCCAAATACATCACCACACTAGACCTCTGCAAAGGGAAGTGGCAGGAACCCCTAGAACCAATGTCCAGAGCTTACACTGCTTTCAGGACATTGGTAGTGCTTGAAGGACAGAGTGGTGGATGTGAGGAGTGGTCTGCAACATATCTGGATGATGTCGTATTCACAGCAACTGCTGGCAAGAGCATCTACAGCATCTGAGACAGACCATGACAAAGAGGCTGGATTAACATTAAATGTTGGAAAGTGTGAGTGGGCAAGGCAAGAAGCGAGTTACCTCAGTTATCTCCCGGGCAACGGACAGCTACATCCTCAAGTCCAGTCCGGTCCTGCAAAGTCCTGATTTTACCAGTTTCCTGGTCCAGGTAGATGCCTCTGCTATGGGACTCGAGGCAGTCTTGGTCCAGGGAACCCAGGGAAACGAGAAGCCAGTTCAGAAACGAGACTCGCTATTCAGCAATAGAGAAGTGCCTTGCCATCAAGTGGGCCCTGGAAAGCTTATGGTATTACCTCCTCAGAAGAGAGTTCAGCCTGGAGATGGACCACAGAGCCTTGACCTGGTTGCTTTTGATGAAGGATCGTAATGCAATGAGTCATGAGATGGTACCTGTCACTGCAGCCCTACAACTTCAAGATCCTGCACAGACTTGGAAGACTAAATCTAGTTGTTGATTACTTGTACAGGTTTCTGTCTGGTACTCGGCTTGAAGGTGGGGGAGGTGATGTGACAAAGCGCCTGTTTGTCACTGCTAAGGGAGCGACACTGGCCTGCACGCACACTTACACACACACTTACACATACACACACAAGCACACGAGAGTGCACACGCTGAGCCAATCGCCGACCGTCTCATAACTGATCATCTCACACGCACACATTAGCTGCATCTTGTGTTTCTGTCCTTGTGTCTTCGTTCAAGTGTTTCGTTTGTAAGTGTTTTTTGTAGTGTAAGAAGTATGTGTATTTTGAAGTATTACCGGTAAATAATTATTATTTAATGTTGATTGAATGTTTTGAAGTGTGGCAGTGTAAAATGTGTAAAGTATACCTGAATACTTACCTGTTTGTGAGTGTTGCCAAAGAAGGGGCAGAGCCTTGACTATAAAAGGAAAGGCCAGATTCACACAGTGTTGCTTATTAACCAAGTCAGCAAGAGTGTTACAGTAGTACCTCGAGCCGTCAACCGTCAACTTAATTATTTATTATACAGCTTTTAATCTTTATTTTCCTATTTGTTGGCCCTGAAGTGAGTCATGCAGGGGTGCAGATGGCACTAGGGTCGGAGGGACAGGACCCCCCCAGATTTATAGTAACCCAATCCGTCCCCCTCACTGTCCCGTACGAAAGGTGACAAACATCGGTAAAATGAAGGATTAATCAGGGTGTACATAATTAACCTAAGTAGTGGTGAGCCAGCCGCCACTCCTTAATAATTGCCGCAATTGCTTCAGAATCAGACGCAGGCTGACCAGGGCTCTGGCTCATTCTTTCCACAGGTCGTTCATTTGTGACTAACTTTCTCAGTTGGCTGCAGGAGCACATAAATTGGTCGCTTTTTTTTTGGGCTACAACTTTAATCAATGCATGCTGTTTAGCTTTTATCATAGTTTATAGTTATATAGTAACAAAATATGTGAACGAAATTGGTTAACCCTCAACCCATACGTTCTTTTTCATCATAGGCTAGTATTATTTTTGGTTTGAATTTTGTAAACTGGAGTTCCTCTTTTGCTATAAGTCAGGCTTCAGATGCTTTCACTTTTTATTTTGTGATCTTGTCACATTTAACAAGAAAAGATTATTGTAATTGCTTACATTATACACTTTTTTAACAAAAGATGGATTCAGTGGCAGCCTATTCTTTATTAAAAGCACAGTGACAATAAAACAGGCTACATTAACAATGTTTATTAACAAAAAAACAAAAAAGATAAAGCATGACATACACCACGTGCTATATTAGCCTGTACTGACTAATAAATTACATAATATTTAGCAAACACTGAGGAATCAAAAAAAAGAAAGCCTCCATAACGTTATGTGGGATAAATGACTTCATAGAGCAGATGTTTTGGAGCAGCGCAGACCATGCACTCGCACAAATGTGACCATGTTTAAATTTTAGCTAAATAAAACATATTTTGCAGAAGATATGAAGTTATGGTGGGTGATTGTCATACTAGACAAATAACAGTTCTTCCATGACAACTCTCTGAAAATTTTATCATAGAAAAAGCTGTTGAGAAATCTGACAGAGCAAGCTTTTATACTCTGGTATCTTCTACCTGATGGCAGGAGCTGGAAGAGATTGTGGGAGGGATGGGTGGGGTCCTTCATGATGCTGGAGGCCTTGCTGGAGCATTGTGCAGGGAAAATGTCCAGGATGGAGGAGAGAGGGGCACCGATGATCCACCGATGATGGGTGGAGGGAGACTTGCCCTTTTCAGCCGGCAGAGAAAGTGAAGGCGCTGTTGTGCCTTCTTGTTGAGCGACATGGTGTTGGTGGTCCAGGTGAGATCCTCCGTAATGTACACCCCCAGGAATTTAGTGCTGCTGGCTCTCTCCACAGTCGAGCTGTCAATGGTCAGTGGGGGGTGGTCAGCAGTGTTTCTTCTGAAGTCCATCACAACCTCCTTTGTCTTACCTACATTGAGGGACAGGTTGTTAGTGCCACACCATTTAGCCAGCTGTGCCACTTCCTCACTGTAGTGTGTTTCATCGTTGTTGCTGATGAGGCCTACCACAGTCATGTCATTGGCAATCTTGATGATGTGATTCGAGTTGAACTTGGCAGTGCAGTCGTGGGTCAGCAGTGTGAAGAGCAGTGGGCTGCAACAAAGCCCTGTGGGGCACCTGTGCTCAGTGTGGTAGAGGTGTTGCGACCGACACGGACTGACTGGGGTCTTCCAGTTAAGAAGTCCAGGATCCAATTACAGAGGGAGGTGTTTAGGCCCAACAGGTTTAGTTTGTGGATGAGCTGCTGAGGGATTATTCTGCTGAATGCTGAGCTGAAGTCAATGAACAGCATTCTAACAGAGTCTTTCTGTTCCAGGTGAGTGAGAGCTAGGTGGAGACTGCTAGATATTGCATCGTCCATGGAGCGGTTTGGACGGTATGCAAAATGGAATGGGTCCAGCGTGTTTGGGAGACTGAACTTGATGTGATGCATGACTAACGTCTCAAAGCACTTCATCATGATTGGGGTCAGTGCTATGGGACGATAGTCATTCAGACAGGACACGGGACTTCTTTGGAACTGGAATTATGGATGTGGATTTGAGACACATGGGGACAACTGCCTGGCTTAGGGAGATGTTGAAGATGTCTGTTAGGACATCTATCAGCTGTGCAGCACAGTCTCTTAGTACACGGCCTGGTATGTTGTCAGGGCCTGCAGCCTTTCGTGGGTTTATCATTCCTTATCTTCCTTACATCGGCTGGAGAAGACAGGGTACCTGGGCGTTTGGAGATGTGTGGAGTTTCTGTGCAGGAGTGTCGTTCTGTGTCTCGAAACTGTGAGTAGAAGTGGTTGAGTGCATCTGGCAGGGATGTGTCATTGTCACTGGCCTGTGGCAGGGGCTTGTAGTCAGTAATGGTCTGAATGGCTTGCCACAGGGGCCGAGTGTCTTTACTGTCGCTGAAGTTATTGTTGATTTTCTGAGCATATTGATGTTTTGCCTTCTTAGTAACACACTTATGTACATTAGACACTTTCTATAAACACTCGCTGCTACACAGACTCAATAGGATTATGTTTATTTGTGTATTGCACTATGAATCATTTTGCACTATGTGCTGCTTTCCTCAAAGTCTCTCTTCTGCACAATTCAATGCACAAAATATATTTTTTGCACAATTTCATGTGCAAATGTCTATTTTGTAAAACGTCATGTACAGTACTTATGTATAGTTTTTGTTGTCTCAGTTTTGTATGTGTAGTCAACTGTTTATTATAGTTTATATATAGTTTATATAATATATAATTACCCGTAGCAGATCTATACAGGTGGAGCTGGACAGAGGACAGAAGCAGCCGGATGAAGTCTGAAGTGTATAGGGACATACTCTCTGCCCAGATTCAGTCATATGGAGCAAAGTTGATTGGGCGGTGCTTCATAGTACAAATGGACGATGACCCAAAACATACATCAAAAGCAACCCCAGGAGTTTTTGAAGGTGAAAAAGTGGAATATTCTGCAATGGCCAAGTCAATCTCCTGATTTCAACATGATTGAGCATGCATTGCTGAAGACAAAACTAAAGGCAGAAAGACCCACAAACAAACAACAACTGAAGTCAGCTGCAGTAAAGGACTGGCAAAACATCATGAAGGAGGAAACCCAGTCTCTGGTGATGTCCATTATTTCCAGACTTAAGGCAGTCATTGCCTGCAAAGGATTATCAACAAAATATATAAAAAAATAACATTTTATTTATGATTATATTTATTTGTCGAGTTACACATGAGCCCCTGAAAATGGGAGGACTGTGTATAAAAATGGTTGTAGTTCCTAAGCATTTTATGATTTTGTTCAACCCCTTGAATTAAAGCTTAAAGTCTGCACTTCAATTTCATCTTGATTGTTTCATTTTAAATCTATTCTAGTGCCATACAGAGCCAAATTATGAAAATTGTGTCAGTGTCCAAATATATATGGACCTGATTGTAAAAGAAGAAAAAAAAAATAATCCTGCTTCATCCTCTTTTCTCCAGGTTTTTGGGTCCTGCTGCAGAGGAAGCCTGTCTGTATGTGACTGGAATTGTGGATAAAAACCCGTTACTTCTGAGAGAGCTGAATCTGAGTGAAACTGAACTAGGGGAGACACGAGTGAATCAGATTGCTGCTCTACTGCAGGATAAACACTGTCAACTCAACACACTAATGTGAGTGTTTCACATGTATTAATACTAACACTGTTGAGTGGGAATAAACTAGAAAGCTAAGAAAGAGTGAAGATCTGTTGTCTAAAAATCCACAATGCATGTATTTTCAGTTATCTGCATTTCTACATTTTAATATGCATTTGTAAATGTCAAAAAATGACCCAAAGCTATATCAATTAGCTACTGAGCAAGTATGTAAATAAGACAGCAAGTATGTCAGTAATCTAAATTGTCCCCTTGACTTTCCTTTATTCAAAACGCTCTTATAGATTTATAAAATGACCTGTGAGGTTAAATTTTGTATCAATATCAGTTTTGATGTTATTTGTCTTTGTTGCGTATCTGAATGTATATATCTTGTTTGCATACTAAAGTTGCTGCAGTGTTTGCATCTTTTTACATTAGTTGCTTAGAATTGTAACTAGTCATGTAGCATGGATTTGATATAAACACCACTGGTAACCATAGAGATTTCAGAGATGTCAAACAATGAGATCAAGTAGTTTAAAGAAGAAGTCCACTTCCAGAACAACAATTTACAAATAATTTACTCACCCCCTTGTCATCCAAGATGTTCATGTGTTTCTGTCTTCAGTCGTAAAGAAATTATGTTTTTTTTTTTTTTGAGGAAAGCATTTCAGGATTTTTCTTCATACAGTATAATGGACTTCATTGGTGCCCCGATTTTGAACTTCCGAAATGTAGTTTAAATGCAGCTTCAAACTGCTCCGGGTGTGTGTTCACGTTGTGTGTGTGCATGTTTGTTCACTACTCACTACTGTGTGTGTGCATTGGATGTGTTAAATGCAGAGCACAAATTCTGAGAATGGGTCACCATACTTGGCCACACGTCACATCCTTTTCTTCCTTCCTTCCTTCCTTTTCTTTTCTTTTCTTTTCTTTTCTTTCCTTTTTTATTTATTTATTTATTCATTTATTTTTGCAGCGCACATGTACTTGTATCAAAATCTCTGTTTTAAGCAGGACTAACATCTTTTTTTTTTTTTTTAGACTTTCAAACTGCAGTATCACTGAAGAAGGTTATAAAGCTCTGGCTTCAGCTCTGAGATCAAACCCTTCACACCTGATAGAGCTGGATCTCACAG
>JAHKKF010487750.1:0-15863 GCA_019740295.1 Labeo calbasu | reverse complement strand
TCATTGGCTGTAGAGGACAGTAGTGCTCTGCTCCTGGAAAGGCCCACTGTTTCCGGGACATGTGGAAAAATTAATTTCTGCAGACTGAAAGAGGAAAATATTAAACATTAATGGCCAAATACAGTATGTAAGACATGATCATCATCGCAAATAAATTCTCTCAATATAGGCAATATTTTGCAATAATGAGCAGTTGACAATATGTCGTCAGCATTTATATTTATAAGCATTTTTGAAGTATATGAATCACAATTTTGATTATTTCAGAGAGTCATGTAACAATACAGCATATCATTTGTGGCCTCAGTACTGGCAGGAGTTGTAGGTAGGGGAGTGAATGAACAGCACTCTCTTCCACCCTCAATACCCATAAGGTACCCTTGAGCAAGGCACTAAACCCCCAATTGCTCCCCAGGCACTGGAGCAAAATGGCTGCCCACTGCTCTGAGTGTGTGTGCACTTGGAGGGGTTATAGATGCAGAGCACAAATTCCGAGTGTGGGTTACCATTCTTGGCACAATATCACAACTTTTACTTTCATCTTAAATGTTTCAGATCATTTAAATAATTTATTTATTTGAAGATTAAAGGATTTACAGCAAGAATCACTATAGGATGTAATGGGTATTTGAGGGAAAACTAACAAACAAGCAAAAAAGACCCCAAAAAAACTAGCTGAGGTATCTCACCCATAGACTATTTGAGTTTTTAGCTGCTGTAGAATTTGATGATCTTCCAGTTACATCAATGTAGCTCTTCACCATACCTGAAACAATAAATGAAACATGTCTTGTAGTTAGCTAGTTTAATGAGACCTGAATATATTTGTAGCAAAACAAGTACAAACCTATTAAAGCAATGGTCAAAAGCACATTTAGCAGGACAGATGTGATGATCACGGTC
The DNA here is from genome assembly GCA_019740295.1 of Labeo calbasu. Lineage (NCBI taxonomy): Eukaryota > Metazoa > Chordata > Actinopteri > Cypriniformes > Cyprinidae > Labeo > Labeo calbasu. Next base: position 14,960 of record JAHKKF010487750.1, on the reverse strand, counting down.
ATCCGTGGTGTCTTATGTTGTGAAGCACCATGTGATTCTGTTTGATTACAGAGTCTGTAATTCTGCTAATTCCATCAATCTTTATTCAATTTAAGTCTTTATAAACAAGTACACAATATACAGTATATATATTCAATATGGAAGACCATCACTTGGATTAAAAATACATTTGAAATGATAAAATAAGTTACCGCTGATGTAGATTTTGGTGCCGTTGCTGAATTTTCGAGGTTCACTAGTTTTGACACAATAATAAACTCCTAATTCATCAGTGCTGATATTTCTGATGAACAGACTGCTGTTAGTTTTCACTGAGTATTTGTGTGTGAAGATGTTGTTTTCATATTCAGCTCCTTCATATGTGCTGCTGTAAGTACGTAAGATCGACACTGGAGGATCCGGTGATTTCAGTTTGTACCAGTAAATCTCCTCTATATCAAGATCACAGCTTATATTCACATCAGCTCCTAAAGTTACTGCTATGTTTGTTAGACTCTCTGTGGTTTGATAACACAAGAACAGATCTATGCAAGAAATAAAACACATTTATTAAAATAGAGATCATCCAAATAAATTCAGTTACTCAATCCACTGTAATGTTTCAAACTTACAGATGTGAAGCTGTATGATCTTCATTGTATGATCCAGATGAATATCTTTTATATTGTGACCATTCAAACATCTCTTACTGTGAGCGGAAACATGACAGCCTTAGACAAAACCTCGACCACACAGACAAAAGAGGAAGTCAGAGGCTTCTCTGGTAGGACTCTATTTCTTAAAATTGCTTAAATCATCATCATTATATTGTAACAGAACCAGACTCTGAGACAAAGGTAAACTTAACCAAACAGGTGTGTGTTTCTTGAAACCACCTGCGTTGTTCTTAAGTTACACCTTAAGCTGTACCTTATCATTAATATGTGTTTCCCAAAACGTTATTTGTTAAGTATACCTTCTTTAAGTCATATGTTTGTAAGATTGGTCCATACTTTATATAGCTAATAAGCTCCATGGAGACAAATTCAGCTGCTGGGGGCTCTCCTCTTACTACATGTGGTACATGCATGCTTTTTCTGTGCGTGCGCACAGAGAGCCGTGTTTCAGACAGCACGAACACAGATATCAGTTCTCTTTCACATCTGTTTGTTTTTAAATGGACACATACACACAAAATTATCTCATAAATAGGCTTTTCGGTAAGTATTCTCGTAAACTGAGACTGTTATGTCTTAAGTGAAGTGAACATAAACAGAAACGAAACGGATGCATATTATTATGTTAGATCTGTATATTCATTCTTAAAGGGACAGCAGCCTATAAATACCCTTTGATGTCTGTCATTAATGTTAATTAAACCACAAAACACAGCTTTAACAAAGATTAATCGTTATTTAATTTATACAGTGAATACACATGCAGTGCTATTTTCATTTAATTATTATTTCTGTACCTGTTATACCTATTTTATTTGTAAATTTGTTCTGTTATATTTACCTATACTTGTAATTTGTGTTATTTTGTGTTATTATGTTATTGTTTACTTGACAATTATAATGTTAATTTATTTTATTATTCAGTGGCAAGTGACTCTTATTTTGAAATGTATTTTCCCTAGTGTTTCTGTGTTCACTCCTTTTTGCTTTTGTTCCACCACTGCCTTGTTAGTTATTTTGACAGTTAATTTGCTCAACCCTGTTGTAACTTCATTACCCTGTGTACATATACCTCTGTGTTTCACTGCTTGTTTGTCTTTTGTTAATAAAATTTGCTTGCACTTGGATCTGCCTCATTTCGCCGTAATCTCATCGTAAAGGACAACTGATCCTCTATGGATCCAGCAGCAGTGAGAATATAGGGAGAACAGCCCATGGAGGACTATGTTGTGGTCTTTAGCCATTACAGATGCCACTCCTGTGTTCCTGCCCATCGTGAACAGTGCATTTGAAGACACCCAGACGTTCCACCAGAGCAGCTGGCATCCCAAGGGCCCCAGCACTGGCTGTCACAGAGTCTGTTACCCTATCCTCAGTGCTCCCTGTAATAGTGGTAGGCATCTTGTGCATTTGGGCTACACACTGTTCTACTACTCCTCCAGTGCTGAGTCTTCTCCTTAGCTCTCTCCAGTCCATTAATCTGTTCCAGAGCCCAATTCAGATGACAAGTCCGCTCCAGAGCCAGCTCCAGCCAATGAGTCTGCTCCAGTCCATGAGTCTGAACAAGTTACCAAGAATTCCTTTGTACCTGCTGCAATTATGTTTTTAAATGATTTATCATAAATATGTGTTTTTATGTATGTTATGTTATGTTGAGTTGCTGCTGCATGTGTATGTATACTGCTGTCTACACAAAGAATTGCCTTTTTAAAGATAATAAAGAAGAGTAAGTAAGTACCGCATTCACAACTGCAGCTCAGTCCAGTAATATTCAACTCTGTAAAGAATGTACATGGATACTACTTTTGGGCTTTCTCGGCATTGTATTTCATGTTGTCTTTTTGTTATTCTTAATTTCTCAAAACTTGATTTTTTGGGTGAGTCGGAGAGAACTGCTAGTAAAACTGCTAATAGAGTCCCATATGGAACACTCAGTAGTATACAGAAGACAAATACCCACAGTCAAGATTTCTGTTAAATGAGATATAATAAATTTGGGCTTATTTTTACCAGACTGTATCCACCCAGAACACTTGGAAAATATAAAACATGTCTTATAGAACCACTCTGTGATTTTTTTTTTTTTTTTTTTTGATCAATTATAAATTTTTGGTTGAACTATCCCTTTAAAATAAATAAATAAATAAATAAAAATATATATATATATATATATATATAAGTTTGTTGCTTGTTGTTATTGTTTTTAATACATTTGGGGTACAAATTCAAACAATTGTGACTATAAGTTAAAGAAAGGCACAATTTAAAACAAAGTTTAGCAATACAGTCTAGTAAAGTACTTCAATATAGTGCAAAAAAAAAAAAATCAAAACAGCAATAAGGAAAGTCACAATCCCATCTGCCTGATCTTTTATGGAGGAGCCTCTTATATCAGATGTTGATTTTGGAGTAGAAGCTGTAGTAGTAGGCACTGTTGTTGGTGGTGCTGTTAGACAAAAAAAAAATATATATATATATATATATATATATATATCAGACGGAAAATTCAGATTCCTATCAGACGGAAAATTTATGGGAGGGGAGTATTCAAATGAATTACGTACTGCATTTTACTAATGTTTGCACTCTCAAAATACTGGCATATGCGCCATTATTTAACGCCTCAAAAAAGCATGTTTAAAACTATTTTGCACAATGAAATGGCTGCAATTATTGTTGGTAGGAGGAGGCACCGGAGAGTACAGAGTGCATGGTAGAAGGGAGAGGATTTTTTTCCACGATTTCTTTGGAATGCCAGAAGAACGCATTAACTGAACATATTGTTTGCCAAGCCTTGTTACTTTTTTAATTTTCTTTAGGAAATAAAAGACGACTTAGAACCCTCAACTAGGAGTCATGCAATACCAAAACCATATCAAATATCAAACCTTCATTTTTTGGCCTCCGGTTCTTTTCCATGTACTGTAGCTTTTTTATTCCTTTATTCTTTATTTACAACTACATAAATTTGTGCTGTGTACAGTATATTGCATTGGTCGTTATGTAAATGAGATGTTGCGTCTGTGATCTTTCATTTGCGCACTGTTAGTAAATCACCCACATAAATTTTCCCTCGCATCTGCGCTGTTTTGGAATTACGCTCTCGCGCTAGTTTGCCCTGTTTAGTAAAACTGGCCCATAATTGTTTAAAAATGCAATACATCATGAAATGCACAAGCTGGATTTTATTAAGTACCAAAACAATTAATTGTTAAAGCTATAAAATATATTTGATCATGCATTACACAGTAAATCTATTTATCAAATGACATGTCAGTAATGACTGTTTCCACATACCTCTGATAAGCAGCCTTACTTTGTGTTTTGTAAACACACCTGGGATGGAACATGAGAACTGCCCTTTATCTGTTAGTTTAAGATTTGAGAGTCTGAGAGAAAAGTTTCCATTTGGATACTCTGAGCGAAAACTTTTTATTCGCTGCTGGAACATTCCATTCTGGCCTTCTGTTGAGGGAATCCCCTTTTCAATATTATAAACAATGATGTTTTCATTGTATCTCCAAAACACATTAATTTCCTCTGTCTTTAGTACTCTTTCCTGGTATGAACACGATAAGATGACAGAGCCTCCAACAACACCCAAAATATCAGGTGGGTTCTGCAGAGAAACTGGAGGCAAGAGTAACAACTTTAGGAGGCAAAATACAAACAGACTTGAAAATGTCATAGACTGTTACCTCAGCTGAGGCATGCAAGTACTAACCTTTGTCTATCAGATGTAGAATTAAATATATGAACCAGCATCTGCACAAAGAAATTATAATATTTGTCTGTGTCATGCTTAGGCAATGGTTCTCAGCAAATGGCCCGGATTGGAAGCACTGGGAGATACTCCAAAGTCTCAGCTATCAACATCTGTCATTTTTATAGTGAAATACAAGCAATATGTCTATTACAATAATGTGTTTTTCCCATTCTTTAATGTGGCATGACATTGCTGTATTCACTTCAGTTTAAGCGCCATGTGAATCAATCTTCTTTCCCTTTATAATGAGACATTCATTTAATTAGGCTATACTTTTTTTAATTAATTAATTTATTTTTTTGTTCCTTCACATTTATATCATGATTTAAATAAAGAGGGGGAAAAGAAAAACATTTCTAATTTGTATTTGTGTAACAGTAGCATGTGGAAAGGAGAAGGTAGAAAACAGAAATAAATTTTACAGTCTTTAATACAGAAAATGCAGGGGAATACACCGTAGAAACCTCAGACAGACAGCTACTAACATAGAAGACTGGACAAAACAGAATTGAACAGGCAGGGATATAAATACAAAGGATGATTAACAACACAGGTGTAGGAAATCTAATTAACTAAACCAGAACAGGAACCAAACCAAATATGGACAAACAGGAAATAAACAGGAAGCAGGAACACAGAAAAAAACAGAACACAAAGAACATGTGACAATTTCGTGATAAAACTGACAGAATTTGAAAGCTGAGCTGTGTTAAAAGCAACAAAGCACAAAATCAGTGTGATTATTTGCAGTGCACCAGCCGACCAGTAATGAATGGAAGACTTTAAATATTATGTACAGTCATTTACTGTATTATGCCGTAAATAAAACAGCTTGTGAATAGTCACTTATATACCTCATAAAAAAAGACAACAATATAACAAATGTTAATGAGTAGGAGCCCACTTCTACCTACAGAACGTTTTATTGTTGTTTTTAATTAAATACATGTGAGGAATGAAAGATTGGATGCCACAGACGTTTTTGCAATTTCCACAAAGAAAACAGTATAATTTAATGTCTCATTGAAAAGACGAATTTGAATTGAATTGATTCACATGAATACAGCAATCCATCCCGCCACATTAAAGAGGGGGAAAAAAACATTATTACAAGACACATTGCTCGCTATAAAACTGACAGATTTTGAAAGCTGAGACTTTGTTTTATATTAAAAGTACCAGAAGCACAAAGCTTATTGCTATTATTTGGTGACTGGGACACTACACATAGGCCTAATGAATGCAATTAAAGACGTGAAATGTTATTTCCAAGCACACTGTCATTGTGAGTATAACATAAGGTATGATTTCTGCTAATAATCCCACATTTATTCAAATCAATTCCGGTGGCCTGGCACCTTCTTACAGTGCTCCCAATCCAGGCCTTGCATGCACAGGTTGTACTCTCAAAATATTATAACTTTAATTGCTAGAATTTAATTCTTATAATTTTATGTATTATGAATTTATTTTCATAATTATGAATTTATGAATTTATTATGAATTTATTTTCATAATTCTAGATTTTAATTTCTTTTAATTAAACATTAAACTAAAATGCAGTCATAGACACCACTATGACTAAACAATGTTTTTAACACGTTTTAAAGAACAGACTGAAAATGGGTGTAAGTTTTCAGAGAAAGTGAATAAAAAAATTATTAAAAATTATATTAATTATGAAAAAATGTCAATAAAAAACAATCAAAATGTTTTAAATGTTTTCAGAATGTGTTAATCTGCATGTTGGACTAACATGCACAGTTGAATGATGGACTTTTGAATTCACTCTAGCTGTTTGAGGCCTCATAGCAAGTACAAACTTGTACCAACTTGTGCAGTTTTTTTTTTTTTTTTTGTTGTTGTTGTTTTTTTTGGACTTTTTGACTTTTTGTTAAATGTGAAAATCACTTGAGATACTGTAACTTTTTTAACAACAGCAGAAGTATGAGATTAGATTAGATTTGGCAAAATGTGATATTAGCATTAGCCCTATTAGTAACAAATGAATATACACTGAAATAAAACAAATGTTGAAGAAAGCAAACTAGACACACAGGGTGTCCACTGTACTACATAAGAAAAAAAAAAAAAAACCTGCAAGCAGCAATGACGGACCCAAGCCGCCAATGCACACTAGTTCAAATTAAGTTCAAAACTTACTAATACTTTATTAAAATTTAAAGTTGTATCTGTTAGCATTAGTTAATGTACTGTGAATTAGCATTAACATTTTTACTAACTATCATTAAAGAATAATAAATTGTGTAAAAATATTTCATTGGTAGTTTATATTAGTTAACTAATGTTAACAAATGAGACCTTATTGTAGTGTTACCAAAACTTTATATGATTTATAAGGATTTTTAAAAACAATTTCAATGATCTATAAGAATTTGTGAAATAATTATGTAAAACCATATTACCAGTACAGTACATGTTAATTAATTTTAGGTATTTGTTTGTCATATTAATTAACTGAATGGAGCAATAAAGGATCAGACTTAAAATATTTCTTATTTAGATCTTATTTAATGCATTAAGTAATGCAAATGATCTCTAAGCATTTTTTAAAATGACTTGATCTGTAAGCATTTGTGAATTGAGGTTAAGTGTGGGTGTTTAAGCTTTTTAGCTTTTAAAGGTCTCAGCATTTTTTTTTTTTTTTTTTAGCTCAAGATCTCTGAGATGCTGCTGTCAGGAACAATGCACCTGGTGACAACTTAATTGCTTTTTGTTCAGTGTAATTTTGCTTTGTTTGATTCTTGATTTGTCGGGGGTTCCCACATTTATACACATGCACCAAAAGCAGTGCTGCTAAAACATATAGACAATAAACATGGACTTAAACATATCCACAAGAACACAAGTATAGAGAAGAATGAATATTGAGAAACAACATGACTCTTAGAATTAAGAAGTTGTTTTAACTGCTGTGTCTTTAAGATTTTTATTCAAACACTCTCTTTAAAACCGTATCTGTGGTTACTTACATGCTGTGGTTTTTCTGTTGGGTCCAGTGTAGTTTTTCCCTCAGTGCAGCACTACCCATACTTCAGTGGCAAATATTGTGACAAAATCACAAAGCGATCCTGAAAGGTGGCACAGAATATGTTGAGATTGACTTGTTGAGATGCTAAACACACACAGGAATGGCACCAAATGGACTTCCCACTTTGTAAATACACAGGTATAGATATTCTTGTGTGCATATCTTGCTTTCTCATTATAACTTATCATTAGAGAAAAGTGTTTTATTTGCATATGAAGATGGGTTTGACATGTTGGCAGTATAGCTTATGTGGCACAAACAATACTGATCCCTTGTTTTACTGGGCTTTTTTGTGTTTGATAATGACTGTAATAAAATTAGGCTCAGTTCTCTTATTTTCATTGTAGCTACACTTTTTGTGACACATTTGTGATGTTTTTGAGTGGCAGTGAATGGCCGATTGACGTTCGCATTCAGGAAATCGACAGCCATGTCTGATGCTGTCACGAGCCGGGTTTGATTCTAGTTATCTGTTTTTTTTCTTTGTCTTGTGCTCCTATCCTAGACTCCGCTGTTCGCAGTCACAATCTGCGCTCGCGGCACCTGTTCCCTCTTTGCACTGATTTCCCTGCCTATTTCTCTCTGCATGTTCCTAGGCTTTTCGCCAGATTATTGTGCTTCGCTACCGATCTGTCTGTGAACCTTAAGCTCTATCAGGATCAAGTCAAATCTAGTACCATGCTAGTACCTTGACAATCATGATAACAACATGCTAGTAACATGCTAATTCATTTTCATTTCATTATTTATTTAGAAAGCACATTTAGAAACAACCCAAGGTTGACCAAAGTGCTTTACAGATCAGAAAGCTCAAATAAAAACAAAATAAAACAATCTATAAAACAACATACATAAAATTAGAATACTACATTAACAACCCACACTAAGAAGATGTGCTTTAAGTTTTGATTTAAAAGAGGAGAGCGATGACACCATTCAAATTGTTACCAGCAGACTATTCCAGAGTTTAGGGCCTTCACATATAGTGAATTAGATTCCGGAAAAGAATGTATTTTCCAAAATGTCTGACATGAAAGGGAGATTAGAAATTGTTCTGAAATTAGCTAAATCAGACACATCAAGATTTTGTTTCTTTAAAAGAGGAGTGACTGAAGCATGTTTTAGGCAGTCAGGCACTGTACCATTACTCAAACACATGTTAATAAAAAACATGAGATCAGGCCCTATAGTATCAACAATTTGCTTAAGAAAGTGTGATGTAATTCTATCATACAGACAAAAAGTAGGTTTTAAATGATCAATAATATCTTTACAGGTCTAAAGGGAAATTAAATCAAACATGCTCCAAAGGGAAGAGGACCTGGTTATTTCAGGAAAAGTATGAGAAGTCACCGGAGATTGTTTTAACCTTGCTGTCTTCTCAACAAAAAACGACAGAAAGTTTTTACATAGGAGATCAGACACATAAGGGAAAACATCAACAGTAGGATTTAAACCAACATCAATAGTTGAAAATAAAACTCTTGGTTTATGGTGATTTTTTTTAAAACAATTTCTGATTGTAATTTAGATGTAGCAGACTTAACAGCTTTCTGGAAAACAGAAAGAGACTCCCTTAAAATGTCATAGGACACCTGCAACTTGTTTTTATGCCACTTGCGTTCTTCTTGTCTACAGTTTCGTCGAAGTGAACGAATAAAGTCATTAAACCAAGGAACAGATTTTTTTGTAGAACGCTTCATCATAGATACATAGTCATTCATAGTTACTACATTCCCCATGAAGTCTGCAAATTCATTCAAAAAAGCATTATTAAACTGTGGGTCGGTAAACAACAGCACACAATACTGGATTTGCCATATCACTTAGAGACAGTTGAACCTCAAAACTCTTATAGACATCAGTCGAAATAATACGGCCACAGAACGAGTTTTTAAAAACAACGGCCAAACCTCCACCATGACCAGAGGACATGCTGATCATGCAAGCAACATGTTAGTACCATGCTAATCATGCTAGCAACATGTTAGTAACATGCTGATCATGCAAGTAACATGTTAGTAACATGCTGATCATGCTAGCAACATGTTAGTAACATGCTGATCATGCTAGCACATGTTAGTAACATGCTAATAATGCTATCAACATGTTAGTAACATGTTAATCATGCTAACAACATGTTAGTACGTTGATAACCATGCTAGCATCATTATAGTAACATATTAATAATGTTAAAATATGTTAGTAATATGTTAATCATGCTAGCAACATGCTAGTAACATGCTAATCATACTAGAAACATGTTAGCACCATACTGATTATGCAAACAACATGTTAGAAACATGATAATAATGCTAACAACATGTTAGTACCTTGTAGTACATTAATAATAATGTAAAACATGCTAGTAACATGCTAATAATGCTAATAACATGTTAGTAACATGATAATCATGTTATGAACATGCTAATACCTTGATAATCATGCTAACAACATGTTAGCAACATGCTAGTACCTCAATAATCATGCTATAATCATGCTAGTAACATGCTAAGACTGTTAAAAACATGCTAATCATGGCAACAGCATGTTACCAACATGATAATCATGCTGGCAACATGCTAGTACCGTGACAATCATAATAACAACATGCTAGTAACATGGTAATAATGTTAAAAACATGCTAATCATGTTACTAATATGTTAGTATCTTACTAATCATGCTTCCAACATGTTATTAAAATGCTAATCATGCTAGCAACATGCAAGTGACATTTTATTAATGTTTAAAAACTTGTTATTCATGCTAGTAACATGTTACTAACATGCTAATCATGCTAACAACATGCTAGTAACATGTTAATCATGCTAACAACATGTTAGTACCTTGAGAATCTTGCTAGCAACATGCTAGTGCCTTGATAATAATGCTAGCAACATGTTAGTAACATGCTAATCATGCTAGCAACATGCTAGTGCCTTGATAATAATGCTAGCAACATGCTAGTAACATGCTAATCATGCTAACAACATGTTAGTAACATGTTAATCACGCTAGCATCATGCTAGCAACATGCTAATAATGTTATTCATATAATAATAATAATAATAATAATTTTACTTTACTCAAGTAAATTTAATAAGTATCTGTAGTTCATCAGAGTGTTTTTCTTTGGAAAACATTTACTTCACTACATTTCAAAGCATAAGAATCATTAAACCAAGGAGCAGATTTTTTTTGTAGAACACCTTATCTTCAGGCAAGCAATGTTGTTGATGATGCGTATGCAGGGGTTACTAAAAAAACTTAAAACATCCATCAGCATCAGAGCTTTCTGAGAACTGGTTTATGATTGACAATTCATCGAATGCCTTATAAGCAGTATCAAAGTCCTGGCAGGCTGTATAGGAGAAAAATAGCAAACCCAAAGAGCCTGAGCAGGTGTAGTGCTTGGTCGACGAGGAAGGGCAGTAGTGAAAGTCACAGAATTGTGATCGGAGAAACCAATGTTTCCAATCTCCATGTCCATAATGGAAAAGCCATGGGAGAATACCAGGTCCAAAGTATGACCATGAATGTGCGTAGAACTATGCACACACTGAGAAAAACTGATTAACGCACATACCTAAGATGTGATACAGAGTAAACACGAAAGCTCAAACATGCGTGTGTGGCATGCTAGAACCATTTTAGTCACATAATATTTGCACTTGCATTTTAAACAATCAACTGAATTTGAATGAAGTAAGAGTTTTGCTAAATTAATTTTAGTATCAATAATATAAAGTGAATGTTTGTGCCGCACCAGCGACCGCTAATATAAAGCAGCTGAGAGAGCGAGAGATTTATATTTAATGCATTTTCTTTGGCTGAGTCTGAAATCTGAAACCAGTCAGAGAGAGAAAGAGCTATAATAACTTAATTTTGAATACTTTGACTGTTAAAATAATACTTTACTACAGTAAAGCAACCTTTGTTAAAATTCATTCGGTAAGCTGACCTAACAGTACAGCACATATTAATTTAGGTCAATAATTATTTATAAATGATAAATGAACTAATACATGTTTAGTATGTTAACATTATTTACTAAATTGTTTTCAATTCACTTATCTTTTGAGGCTGGTTATTTGTTACCTATGTTTTCGATTTAGTATCGATACCGAGGTATTAGATGCTGTTATCGTACCGAAGCTAAAATTATTGTACAAACCATCCCTACTAGAAACATCCTAGAGTGAATTTAATGTTTTATCATTCCTGTAACACAGCTTATAACGGCTTTAGAGCACACTGACCATGAGCGATGACTTTGTGGAGGCTATGTCAGACCCATAGACACATTTTAATGAGGAAAATTAACGTGCACATTTTAGCCAGTTTTGTCTAAATTGCACGCAAGAGGCAGCGTCAAATGTTCCACAACAACACTTAGCTTTCTGCAGATGGGCATGCCTATCTATTAATCAGCCTAATTTGCAGCACAAATGGCGTTTAATTAAAAGAAAAAAAGTTAAAACCTCTAGCTCTAACCACGTAAGTTTGTGAATATTTGCTTGAACTCAGGCAACACGCTTGATGATAATTTACAAAAACACAAATATAGAGAATGTATATTGAGAAACACCCCATGACTAGAGTTAAGAAGTTGTTTTGACTGCTGTCTTTAAAATTTCTTTTTTTTTAAACAACCTCTTTGAAACAGTATCTGTGGTTACTTACGTGTTGTGGGTTTTCTGTTGGGTCCTGTGTAGTTTTTCCCTCAGTGCAATACCCCTACTTCAGTGATAGGCAAATATTGTGACAGAATCACAAAGTGATCCTAAAAGGTGTCACAGAAACTGTTGAGATCAGACCAACTTAACTTCACTTTAGAGAATAGAGCTCTGACAGTTCTTAAACACAGTGGGAACTTCCCACTATGCAAACAGACAGGCAGAAATCTTCTTGTGTGCATACAGTATCATTCTTGTTATAACTTGTTATATCATTAGAGAAGAGTGATTTATTTGCATATGAAGATAGGTTTGACCTAGCAAACACAAATAAGCACTGAAACATTTGCTGAATCTGTTTCACCAATATACTATTATTACTATTACAGTTTAAAATGTGAGCATTCTTGGTTTTGTTTGAAAATGCTTAGCACCTAGGATTTAGTGAATTCCTCAGCTACAATAATGCATTTTACATGGACCATGTATTCAGTGCTTTCAAAGCACCATTCATTCTTTGCCAAGTGTTTGACCGTTTGACTGATTTGCTTGAGTCATGATTCCTGTCTGGTCTGCCCGCCACCAGAGGTCGCTGTATAGTTCACATCACACAGACTGTTACACTATACCCCGGACTACGTCTCCCATCACCCATCGCGCTCATTGCGCCAACACCTGTGGCCAATCAGACGTGCAATATAAGCCCGGACTTTTCTCCTGTTACTCACCGAGTATTGTGGAGCTGTATAGTGGAGAACTGTATTAGTTGTGTTTAGCGCTCTCCTAGTGCTAGCAGCCTTTACTTTGTAGTTTTCCAATTCCTGTGTTTTCTAGTTCCCGAGTTCCCTAGTTCCTAGTTTCCTAGTTCCCGAGTTCCCGAGTTCCCGAGTTCCCTAGTTCCTAGTTTCCTAGTTCCCGAGTTCCCTAGTTCCTGAGTTTAGCTTTCTCGCCTGGTCATCTCGTCTTGTCTGTTTCGCCGCCTGCCTTGTGGATATCTCGCCTGTCTCTTTGGATTACCCGTTTGCCGTGCGATGGCCAAAAATTTGCTAATGTGTTGCTCTAGTGATCGTGGGCCTTGTTTGAGTATGAATAGTATCCTGGTTCTCCGAGTGGACCTGGCCCTTCAACCCTCGCCCTGTCTCGCCCCCGCCCCACCGCTCCCCTGGACTGTAATCACACAAAAATAGTGTCGATCAGCGGCGAACGTAATCCGAAGGGGGGCACGGAAAACGGGTAATTCGAAAGAGACAGGCGAAATAGCCACAAGGCAGGCGGCGAGACAGACAAGATGAGATGACCAGGCGAGAAAGCTAAACTCAGGAACTACTTAACTAGGAACTAGGAACTAGGAACTAGGGAACTCGGGAACTAAAAAACACGGGAACTGGAAAACTACAAAGTAAAGGCTGCTAGCACTAGGAGAGCGCTAAACGAGCACTAAACACAACTAATACAATTCTCCACTATACAACTCCACAATACTCGGTGAGTAACAGGGGAAAAGTCCGGGGCTTATATAGCGCATCTGATTGACAACAGGTGTTGACGCAATCAGCACGATGGGTGATGGGAGACTTAGTCCGGGGTGTAGTGTAACAGTCTGTGTGATGTTACTTGAACCCCAAGGTGTCTTTTTTTCCATATTACAGATTATATAACAAATTATGAAAATAGTTAAAACCTACGATAGGTATTATTTGTATTTCATATTTACTTGCATCTAATCTATCAGGTATTAAATTACAGATGAAGTGAGGACTCAAATGCATGGGCTCTTTCCTAATAATAATAGAATTATAGATAATAGTCATAATAGAATTAGATGGTAAACCTGCTGTTTGATATATACTCCCAAACAGAAGGTGGCAGTAATGCACCAATAAGATGGATACAAACCGGCATTAAAAAAAAAGAGGAAGAATAGAAAGAAATGAGCCAATAATGGGTTAATAAGGACGTGGGGACAAAAATAATAGACATGGGAGCACATGGCACATAGAAGCACAAAAAATACAGGCATAAGCACACACAAAAACAGCACACAGGAGTATCAATGCTCTGCCACCAAACTAAGAAAAACCAAATTGAAGTGACAGAACCCTGAAATGAACAGATGTATAAAAGCAGTATCACTTTCTCAATAGTGCCAAAGGCTTAAATGTCAGCACATTTTAAGCCTTTTACTTAAACTTATGTTGTGAGATATTTAATGTGAGATATCTGCGTTAGGTTTGAATCAAAATAATCTGGAATGTAATTGTGTCATGAAACACTGAATCAAATGTATTAATTTACAAAGCACATTAAAAGTTTTCATAAAGTACCGGATATCCTAAAGTATGATATTCAGGATGTTCAAACACTTCAGTATAATGTTGTCTTGTTTGTTTCACACAACTTTAGAGATGAAACTACCTCAAAGCCTTCAAAATAACAGGGTAATTTTAACACATACAAGAGGAAGTTAAGACAGGTTTACACTGACCACATGTAGTGTTTTCTTTTGTTTTATTTTTATTTCTTATTTTTAGATTAAGTATTAATCTCTAATTTCATACCTGTAACCTTTAAATTTGTCTTAGCTGTGTTTAGTGTAGTTTATAATTTTTTGTTCTCTGTGGTCAGATCGTGTCTGCTGTTATTCTGTTTCCTACTGAAATGTTTGTGCTTTTTGACAGTTTTATGGAAGTGAATAAGGTGAATAGAAGATGAATAGAATAGGAAGCGTGAAACTCAATAATAAAATAGGTTCAAGTGAAGATTTGTTCATAGTGTTTTGTGTTCATGTTCAGTTGGTCAAAGTTTAACC
>JAHKKF010487725.1:0-10253 GCA_019740295.1 Labeo calbasu | reverse complement strand
AAAGTCAGAATTGTGAAATATAGTCAGAATAGCGAGATATAAACTCACAATTCTGACTTTTTATCTCAGAATTGCATTTGTATCTCGCAGTTCTGACTTTTTTCCCGCAATTGCGTGATATAAACACACAATTGTGAGTTATAAAGTCATAGTTCCAATATATAAAGTCAGAAAAGTGAGATATAAACTCGCAATTCAGAATGTTTTTCTCAGAATTCCATGTTTGTATTATTTGAAATTAACCTGTAGGATGGAGAACTGCACTGCGAAAATAAAATTGTATTACATTTTATTACTAATTACTAAATTTTATTACTAATTTGTATAATTTCTTTAGTGAAACAGGTGTTAAAACAATGTAGACAGCAAACTAAAAAAATTCTTAGTGAACACATTTCATTCTTGGTAAATTTCCTCCACTGTGGAGTTGAGAACATTGCTCCATGATGGCCTGTGTAGCTAATATAAATGTGTCATAAAGTGTCTGAATCATAATTAAGATCTTTTGAATATCTTCACCAATGATAGGTCGCTGGAGTAACCTCTACAAGCTTCCCTACAACTGGATAGGAACCGGCCATGTGGTCTACAACGGTGCCTTCTACTACAACAGAGCCTTCACCAAAAACATCATCAAATATGACTTGCGCATGCGCTTCGTGGCAGCTTGGACTCAGCTTCATGATGCAGTCTATGAGGACACCACACCCTGGAAATGGCGAGGACATTCAGACATCGATTTCGCCGTAGATGAGAGCGGCCTCTGGGTGATCTACCCGGCGCTGGATTACGACTATTCACAACACGAAGTCATCGTCATCAGCAAGCTGGACCCAAGCGACCTGTCCATGAAGAAGGAGACGACATGGAGGACTGGGCTGAAGCGCAACTCGTACGGAAACTGCTTCATCGTATGCGGCGTGCTATACACTGTTGACGTCTACAACCAGAAAGAGGGTGAGATTTCGTACGCCTATGATACGCACACAAACACAGAGGCCACTCCACGTTTGCCGTTCACTAATGAATACGCCTTTGTGACCCAAGTGGACTACAATCCCAAAGATAAGGTGCTGTATGCCTGGGACAATGGCCATCAGATGACCTACAATATTCACTTTGTGGGCCAGTGAAGTTTTGAGAATCTGACGCCGTGGGCGTCTTCTGTCATTTGGCCTGGTGCATAGGAAAGTACACCATTTATGGAAGCACATTGCTTTCTTATTTTGTATGGTGATTGAGATAAAGTGTTAAACTTTATGGAAGCGGAATCTAAATATAAAAAAGGTTATTGTGATCTTTTATCTTGTAATTCTAAGTTTTTTTTCTCTGAAATGTGAGTTTACGTCACACAATTCTGACTTTTTCTCTCAGAATTGTGCTTGCGGTCAGGTGTCTAAAGAAAAAACAAGGATGTTAATTCTGAGTTCCATGAAAAAAAGACAGGATTGTGAGATGTGGACTCAGAATTCCAAGAAAAAGAAAAATTCCAAGAATGAAAGTCAGAATTCTAAGAGAAGAGTCAAAATAGCAAGATGTAAACTAAGAATTCTAAGGGGGGAAAAGACAGTAATGCAAAAATAAAATACAGTAAAATAAAATAAAATAAATAAATAAAAGGTCACAATGACTTTTACTGTATTTTTATTGTGTGGCAGAAATAAGCTTCCATAAAAATGAGTCCACATGATTTGGGAATATATTTTCACCCTCAACTAAACAGTTTGAGGACTTTAAGGCGATGCATGTCTCATTTTTATGTAGTTTATAATCAGACCCAACCTTTACTTACCACTGTAAAAAAAATTAGTTAAGGATCTTGAAAAAACATAAAGTGTAACCTGAGTGGTTTTGCTCAGCTTTATGCAGTAATGTTTATTCTTACATTCAAGATTTGCAAGATTTACAAATGTGTAGTAATATCATTTAACAGCAACAAAATATCAATTTTTGGGGATGGGATTTTAAATGTTATGTAAATTTCATTATTTCAGCTATTCATTTTGTAAAATATTACATTTGCATTGTAAATATTTCCAAGAATAAGTTGTGTTACAATATTCCTATAATAAACTTCAGACTTATCATCCTCAGATATTTAATATTATAGTCACTCAACATAAGTGGTTACTTATGATTACTCCTGGATGAGTTACAGTGTTTTGTATGTTGCATTTATGTGTAAAATTTCACATTTCATGTAAAATAGTTCAAATAAACTTACTCTAAAATCATTTGCAGTGTGTTAGTTTGCTAATGCACAACGTAATGGTTTACATTCTCTACTTCACTATGTGGTTTACAATACAGTATGCAAACACAAATGGTTAGGATACAATGAATCATTGTCACTTGACATACAACTCCCTGTCTCCAGATGTCTGACGTTTCTTCAAATGTTGCAATGTATAATTGAAGACACGTTTTACATAGTGGGAAATAACTCCAGGTCAGAGTGTACAGTAAATTTAGATTTAATGTTATTATTACTAGCACTTTTAGCCCTGTGAAAAGAAGTGCACTTAAGTAATATACTTCAAAATAACATGCTTAAGTACAAACTAAATGTAGTATTTTCAGAACTAAATTGCATATTAACTGCAATCATGTATTAAAGTTTAAAATTATGTTAAATGTGCTTTTTTGACCTCTCAGTAGGACTTAATTTTATATGTAACTTCATAATTACTTCTATTGTTTTATACTCTATTTCTTATTAATTAATGTACATTAAAGCAAAATGATTAATCTGACATTAATACAAAGTGTACTTTGAAACACATTCATGAAAGTGTGCACTTAAAGGTATTGTTTTTCCAAAAATGATAATTACCCTACGATTTACTCCTCCTCAAGCCATCCTAGGTGTATGTGACTTTCTTCTTTCAGACGAATACAATCAGAGTTACATTAAAAAATGTCATTGTCATTTAATTTGGATTGCGATACGCACTAATGGCTATGAATAGTGAAACGCAAAAAGACGGTTTAAATATGAATCCTGCATGTTCCGTTTTCCTCTGTATGAATGAATGGCGGACACGCGGGTTTGTTCACTACATAAATACTGAAGCACGCGTGACGCTCGCGATGATTTTCGGCCTCTTAATCTTGCTGTGAGAGTCACTTGATGTGAATTTTACCGTTTCATTTGAGAAAACTATATCATACTGTATACAAACAGAAACTAAACGGCAACCTGTCAAAATAAAAGTACAATTTAACATGTAACAGAAATATATAAGCCTTGTATTACTTTTGTACAGTAAAATGTAGGTCTTTATATATTCCTATTTCTGCCAAATTTAAATAAAACAATTAAATGCTAAAAATACATATTACTACAAGATTGTATTGTAAAATATTACCACTTAATTGTAGAAAAAATACTACAATGATTATTAAAACTTTTTTAAACTGAATATTCACACAATTTTTCTTCCATGTATTAATTTTTAACAGTAAACCTCTGTTTGATTAAAAAAATGTTTAATGCTATCATTTGATTATCAGAAAAATTAAAACACAAGAATTTCTGGGGGGAAAAAAGAAAAAGTTTGTAGGGCCCTATTGTTTAAAATGTTGAAATGAATCATTCTGGGACTAAAATAAATGTTTTTGTTGTTACACAGAGAGTACAGTACACAATAAAAAGTCCCATTGGGTACCGGGTTCAATATGCCAACACAAAAGGCACTGGGAATTTTATCTTCATCATAATTAAATTATATACTGGGTAATAATATTGCCATTATTGCATATATGTTACGGTGTGATTTTTCAATGTACACAGTCACAACAGTTTTATTTATATAACACTATTTACACATTTAGGAGCACGTAACCCAACCCCTGCTCTTAAAAACCCTGACAAAAAACTTGTATTTTACATCCCGGAGCGCAATTTTTAATGGGGGACCCCCCTCGAAACGTGATTGGGCTAGTTTTGGGCTAGTTTTGATAAGCAATTGGGCAGGTTTTGTTTGAATGAGATGTGAGCGCGTTAATGGAGTGGGATCATTTTCGGCGATTAAAACTTTATGTTTTACTCTCTTCTTCACATAAAGACATTGTATAGCTTCAGAAGACTTGGAATGCAACACAACTTGAAATTATACTATTATACTGCTCGTTTATGATCAGATTTTACAATAAATATTTGCGTATTTGCATTTTTGCGTAAACGATCCCTTTAAGTCGCCTTTTATGTGATATAATATTCTTTGCAAGTAGTTTTTTTTACACATTTAGTTTTTGCACATTTAAGTGATTTAAGAAAATGTTTTGAGAAATGTCTTTCATCCACAATGAAAATCTGTGGGGTCCGGTTTTGTTTTCAACTCCATTGACTTTCAGTGTATGGACAAAAACAGCTTAAACAGTACAAACCACAGAGAACACCCTAGTAACCGTAAAGTTACACGCTTTGTTCCATTAATAACACTTATTCCTGTAAGCAAATCTGCGGGTGTTTATGCACAAATGGCATGCAGATTTCTGGCCTTCCAGGTCTGAAGTCACATTCATTCTGTCTGAGCAGGAAAGAGGAAACCCAGATACGTGTTTTCATGAGGTCATTGTTGCATTTGGGAGGTCTGGGTGTGGTGATGATTGACTGACACGACAGGGTGTGTGGATGAACTCAGGAGAGGTATAGTATATTGTTGGAGGAACAGGGCGGAGGTTCAGCCTTAATGCGTGGAGGCTTCGCATCTGAATTAACCCACAGGACACTTCATCATGAGCCAAAGTCTTGCACAGCAGAATTCCAAGCCAACATCAGTACTCCATCAATGATGCACAAATAAACCACATCTATCTGCTCAAATGCACAGCGGGATAAGGATTTGTTTTATGTTCAAGTCACACTTGGATACTTGCTTTTCTTTGTTAATATGGGCATCGAGATCAAGACCTCACTCGTGACCCTAATAAAAGCTGCAGGTTGTCATATTTGGTGCAGGATGTCATTAATATGATTAAACTGAGAAGACAAATGAGCCGTAGCGGGTTAGTATTGTGCAGTTCCAGTGTCCCAGACCACCTAAAGGTCCTCTTGGCTTTCCTACAAGTCGCTTTAAGTGTCAGAGAGTCTAGTCACCCTTTCCAACACACACCCTAATCTAAAAAACTACGCTGGGACCTCGAGTCATCCATTTCTTCATCAAAACATTAAATAAACAAATTCTGAAGCCACCGAACACTCAGTCCCAGAGGTACAAGAACTGAATGTCAAGATGATCGACAAGTTCTTTGTACATGACTTTTCACTCAAAAAGGGGATTTCCATTCCTGCCCATCAGAGGTTTTAACTTCCACCACAGTCATAACTTGATTTTGTTAATTTCATTGGAGCCTATTGAGGTTATTTTCCACAGCAGTCCCTAATTCAGTGTTCTCTGTATGCAGTTAAGACGTACAAAACAAAATCTGAAGCCTGACCACAAGGGATTGAAACTCATTATGACAATACACTGCAAGAAGCCCCCAGAAGTCCTTCACTTGCGCAAGACACTCAGCAAATAAGCGTTGATTTGGCAATTGCATTCGCAATTGTCTGGCTGCAACTCAAATCATATTTTATGCATTACAATACTGAGAACTCATTTAAGGACTGAATTCTCTATGGAAACCCATCAAAACAAAACAAGAAAACGTGTCAAATCTGCAACAGGCTATATTAGTTAATTAAAAGCTGATTGGGGAACAACTAACTCAAACTCGACATTTCACAGGAGCTTGAGAATAGTTTAGAACTTTTCTCTAATACGAAGCATTTTGCAAAATTCCAAATCATTCTAGCGAATTGATTCATTCTAAATAATTCTTTCTTTTATATGTTGCGTTGGAAAATCTGATTCATTCTAGTGGATTGATTCACTGTAAACAATTCTTTCTTCTGTATGTAGCATTACAAAATCTGAATCATTCTAGTGAATTGATTCATTTTTAATAATTCTTTAATACGTAGCATAGGAAAAATCTGAGTAATTCTAGAGAATTGATTCATGCTAAATTATTCATTTTATACAGTATGTAGGGCTGGAAAATCTTATTTATTCTAGTAAACTGATTTATTCTTAATAATTCTACTTTTATATGTAGTGTTGGAAAATCTGAATCATTCAAGTGAATTGATTCATTCTAAATAATTCTTTCTTTTATATGTAGTGTTGGAAAATGTGAATCATTCTAGTGAACTGATCCACTGTAAACAATTCTTTCTGTCACATGTAGCATTGGAAAATCTGAATCTATAAAGAACACATAATTCTTTATTTTATAGAGTATGTAGCGTTGGAAAATCTGAATGATTCTAGTGAACTGATTCATTCTAAATAATTATTTATTTTTATATGTAGCGTTGGAAAATCTGAATCATTCTAGTTAATTGATTAATTCTAAACAATTCTTTCTTTATATGTAGTGTGGAAAATATTAATCATTCTAGTGATTGATTCATTCTAAATAATCAGTTTCTTAATATGTAGTGTTGGAAAATATGAATCATTCCAGTGAACTGACTCATTCTAAACAATTCTTTCTTTTAACATGTAGTGTTGGAAAATCTGAATCATTCAAGTGAATTGATTCATTCTAAATAATTCTTTCTTTTATATGTATCAGGAAATCTAAGTCATTCTAGTGAATTGATTCATTCTAAACAATTCTTTCTTTAATATGTAGCATTAGAAAATCTGATTGATTCTAGTGAACTGATTCATTTTAAACAATTCTTTCTTTAAAATGTAAGAATTGGAATATCTGATTCATTTATAGTGAATTGATTCATTCTAAACAATTCTTTCTTTAAAATGTAACACTGGAAAATCTGAATCATTCTAGTGAGCCATTTCATCCTCAACAATTCTCTCTCAAGATAACCCATAATCATTCTTATGAATTGGTTTGTTCAAACAGTTCATCTCTCTCATTTGTTGCACTGAAGTCTGAATAATTATAATTAATCGATTTGTCCTAAATGATTATATCATAGTGCTGGAAATCCAAATCATTCTAGTGAATCAAATCATCCTAAACTGTTTTTTTTTCTTAGTGAAAAATATAATCATTCTTGTGAATCAGTTTATTCTAAACACAGACAAGTCTGAATCCTTCTTGTGAATTGGTTCATCCTAGATGATTCTACCTCATACATAGTGTTGGAATGATTCAACTGAATCATTTTGGTCAATTAATTCTAAATGATTCTTTCTCTCATATATAGCATTGAAAAATCTGAATCATAATAATCATGTACTAACAACTCTCTCTCAGAGCAATGAAGAAAAAAATCTGAATCTTTCTAGTGAAGTGGTTCAAACCAAATGATTCTCTTTTCATATGTGTGAAGTCTGATTCATTAGACTGAATTGGTTCATTCAAACGTTGTATGTAAATTAATACATTACAAGAAAATGATTCAGTTCATTTCATGTCATTTTAGTGTGAATTTAAGCTATTATCATTGTTTAAAAATAATAAAACGGTTTCAGATTCAATAATAAATTATCTTATTGCAAACTTTAATCAAAAACATGGCTCTATTAAACTAACTTTTTTTAAAGCTAAAAAACTTGAAAAACATGACTCATTCTAACTCAAGACACAGTTTCAAAACAGATTCCGCAATACTGATTGAAGTCAATGTTCAAAAGAGGAGTCAGCGAGGCTAGACTCTTTCAGTAATAGATGGCAAGTATTCGGTGTGTCCTGTCGTGTGTGCAAGCATTTGCTAACAGGATGTGAGGGGTACTGTATGAACAGCCCTAATCAGCAAAGTAGTAACCCTCGTGACTTACACACACACACACACACACATATTGAACGGGCACTGTAGGAAGCCATTGTAAAAAACACAATGCAGTCTTTAGGAACGATGGAGTCAAATGTGAAGAATCAGGGGAATTCAGAGGTCCCACTCACGATGACAAAAGAGAGATTTATGTTCAGATAAATCTTTGAATGCTGTCATGCTTCCCTTTCATACATCACTGCCTGAAATGAACTGCAGAAATATTGATGAAGAAACTGTTCCTTACTCTGACCCTGACGAAATACGACCAACCCAAGTCATTGCTTGCTCAGAAAATGTCTGGGAGTCATCGCTTGATATAAAGTGCACTGTATTATAGTAGGCCTTGGTGTAACACTCATCAACCACACTGCTGAGAGTTTCAGCTGCAGCAGAAACTGAATTAACGCAGCTTGTCTTCATTTACAGTAAATGTCATTCATGGGAAGAGAGTCCAGAGAGAGAATAATGACCCGTGTTGTGACAGAAAAAGCTCAACATATTCAGACTGTGAGGTAAACTACAGTCACAAGGGCTAAACTACTGCGCTCAAAGTCTCAAACTGAGAGGAAACAGAAATGACAAGAAGGGTCATGTACAGGAAGCTAAGGACATACATCTTAATATGCTGAACCACAAGGGGCACATTTGCCACAAAGCAGCACTACACCACTTAATAAATCTATGATCGAAAGCAGCAGAAATCTTTTCCCATGGTTAGTATGTGGCGATGTGCATTTTTATACAGAGGTCAGATGGCCAAAAATATATATGACTTTCTTCTTCACTTTCGTGAAGTTTTGTTTTCTTTGCACACAAAAAGTATTCTTGTAGCTTCAAAACATTACGGTTGAACCACTATTGTCACTATTTTATCGATGTCCTTACTACCTTTCTGGGCCTTGAACGTGTCAGTTGCGTTGCTGTCCATGCAGGGTCAGAAAGCTCTCAGATTTCATCAAAAATATCTTCATTTGTGTTCTGAAGATAAATGAAGGTCTTAAGGATTTGGAACGGTATAAGGGTGAGTAGTTAATAACAGGATATTAATTTTTAAAAAACAGTCATAAAAGTCTACTGTAAGTACACTTCAGTGGCCTTTTATTTCAATACAAATATAGCCGATTATTTTTCACAAGGGAAGTTTTCACAAATAAAACTAATTGCTACTTTCCAAAGAAAAATTCCACATTTGCCATGCACTGTAAAGTGTAACAAACCTACAAACACAAGCAGAACAGATTACTTCCAGACACATTGAGAGATGACACAAGAGCAGAAAGACAAAACACATAAAATGTAATGATGCAAAAAAACATTTTTATTGATTCAGCAGTGCGAGCAATGGCGCTTGAAAGACCAAAAATATGTAACAAAATGTGGCAAAGGGTTTACCCAGCTGCTTGCTTCAACACAATGGTGAGGCAAATGGCCAAGGAAAATACACCCTCAACACATGCTCAATCACCCATCCATCCACACAAACCCATGCACACACAAAGCGTGCTGTCAAACGCCAGAATAATCAACTCTCGCGTGCTGTCCAGACTGGGTTCAGCACCATTGAAGACAACGTAATGCTGTAAATAAACCTTGTGATTCAAGTCATTCAGCTGTGAAAGTATCTCTTTCAGCATGCTGGGAATGACGGGGTCAAACAAGCACAATAAACACAAGGTAAAGAGGTAATATATTTTAATCAACGTCCCAGCGTTGGCTAACACAATAAGCAATGTGGATGAAACAAGAATCCAAGGTGAAGTGTGTAATTTCAAGTGCCATTAGTGTCACCAAATGCAATTAAACCAAAATTTTCTTACTCTTTTGACATATTTCAAAGCAGAAACCAACCGATAAAGATCACTCTGAAGACAAAAAGACGCTGTGCAGTGCCTAGTTGTGGAAAAAACAGTATTTGCATTGCCTTCCTTCTGATCCCAGCGTTGAAAAAGGGTCAATGAATTTTATTTTTAATGACGATCCAGACTGCATCAGTAAGAACTCAGTTTCTTTATTTACTTAATTTTACCACGGATTTGTAAGGCACAAAAAGACTGAAACTAAAAGACGATGCTGTGCCGTCTATATTGGATCCGACAGTAATGTCGCAGCACAAGTCAAGTCAAGTCGAGCTTTACTGTCATTTCGCTACTGTCATTTGGAACGAAATGTCGTGTCTCGCAGCACCACGGTGCTACATAAATAAACATAAATATGAACATACATACACTCAGTGTTGGGCACGTACCTTTAAAAAAGTAATTAGTTATTGTTACTAGTTACTTCTCACAAATAGTAACTGAGTTAGTAACTGAGTTACATCATTATAAAAGTAACTAATTACCAGGCAAAGTAACTACTGCGTTACTTAAAAAAAAATCAAATTTAATATAACTATAAAATAAATATAAAACATTGTACACTAATCTACACTATTTTAATGTTGTTGTGGGCAGTG
>JAHKKF010487722.1:0-10000 GCA_019740295.1 Labeo calbasu | reverse complement strand
TTTGTATAATACAACTCAAAATAGCTGTTTTTAATGTGAATATATTGTAAAATGTAATTTATTCCTGTGATAAAAAGCTGCATTTTTTTTAGCATCAACACCTTCTTTCAAGAATTAAAAGTTCATTTGAAAACCTTGTGTAACATTATAACTGTCATTACTGTAACTTTTGATCAGTTTAATGCGTCCATGCTGAATAAAAGCATTAATTTCTTTAAAAATAAATACATAAATGTGACCCAAAACGTTTGAAGGTAGTGAATATAATTTTGTCTACAGAGGGACAAAAAGAGTTTTCTGAACATGCTGTTCAGAAAAAAAATAGTGAAAAACTGTCCTCGCTGTCAAGACACTTCACAAAAACTAGTTCTCAGGTTTGCCATTTATTCTTCTCCTGCTTGAACGATGAAGATGTTTTCTGCTGTCAGGTTACTGTAGGTCGTCTGTCGTTCACTCGAGAAGCTCAAGTCGAGTGGCTCAGCCCTGAGGAACCTGACTGTCTTCAGCTGGATGAGTTAGTTCACACACCACTGCCGTTCAGCTTGGAGCTACAGGCAGCTTGTGAAGAGCTGGAACTCTGAGGTTCTCGGTCTGTGTCTCTCTATGTTCTGGAAGGTGGAACTGTCTCACTGGGTCTCTCTCCTCAACTTTCTCTTTCTCTCGCTCACTTTCAGCAAAGATTGAATCATGACATTGCATTGAATCGCAATGCATCAAACTATAGGTCCATCCTAATTTGCGTGCTTATGCACCGTTCTGTGCCGTTTTGTAATATAAACGGTGTGAGTGGTGTGTTCACACTGGAAATTACAAAAAGAAAAAATACCCGAATGATGCACTTCAATAAATTAAATAATGATGTGTGGGTTGTTGGACGCACGTCCTGATTTTGCGGAGTTATTTTGTTGACCCTGGAACAACATTTTAATCCAAAAATTTAATCTTGACCACATCCCTACACCTAAACCTAACCTTATGGAGTGTCCAACAACGCAGAACCTGATTTTGGTGATTAACCAATGAGATTTGAAAAAACAGTTTATAGTTTTTACATCTAACTCAGCAAAATCAGGACGTGCTTAGTTACATACCAGAGCAGGAGCTATCAGATTCCTGTTATGAATGATAAAATATCCTTGTATAATTCATGCAGTTGAGTACATAGTGCATAAGTACACAGTGTAGAAGTGCATAGTGCATCATTTGGGATGCAGTTTATGATATGCAGTGCATTGTGCAGTTGCTAGAGCCACTTTTAGAACAACTGAGGCTTCAAAAATGCATTAAATGACAAACAACAAGGGCACTTAATGATGAACAGGTCAACAACATCAGTAACTAAATACACACTAAAGACTGAAACGAAGACATGGGAACAAAAACACAACTAAACAAGACATAATGCTGACAGCATGACTGCTGGTCTCAAAAAAACCTTTCACATGTATTTAGAGGGAAGAACCAGGCTTAAAGACACAGTGGACTTGATTCTCTTTAAAACCACTAATGACAAAAAAAAAAAATGCATTCAGAATCTTTACTTTTTAAAATAATTTTGTTTCTGTAATTTGAAAACGCATATTTTGAACATTTTTTTTTTAAAATCAAAATCAAGAAAATAGTACAAACAAGCTAAGGTGATTGTTAAAACACATTATTAGCTTCAGAATTTCTATACACACTTAAGCTAATGTATAAACACACATAGCTAGTGCCTTTTACCCTGTGCGTGAGGAAAAAGGCCCACACTGCCACTTTATACAATCATATGATTTTAAAACAAAACTAACCACTTTTACAAAAGCTGTTGCTCCATCAATGCTCAGTAAAGCATACATGTATATTTCTGCAGTCACACACTATGGGAGGCGTGTAAAGCACATTTGTCTTAAGGTGCGCCTTTAGTCTTGCTGTACTCGACATCATGGTTGAACTGCATGAAATGTGCCAGAATTTATCACAGCTGAACACACACACACACACACACTTTCTGCTTTAGAAGCCATTTTGTTCAAT
Source organism: Labeo calbasu (assembly GCA_019740295.1). NCBI lineage: Eukaryota > Metazoa > Chordata > Actinopteri > Cypriniformes > Cyprinidae > Labeo > Labeo calbasu. The sequence goes on along the minus strand of JAHKKF010487722.1, from coordinate 7,984 downwards.
GCTTTTTCCAACTTGTTTGCTGTTTAAGAAAAATTTGTTTCTTTTTTTACCTTTTTTGAATTAAACTGCAACTTATTTCTTCTATGGAGCACAAACACTGATATTCTGAAGAACTTTAGGAACCGGTTTTAGTGACCATTGACCTCCAGCGTAAAAGCACTGAGACATTTCTTCAGATATTTAGCGAGATTTTCAGAACTTTATTCATGTACATTTGCTCGTATGAACACATTCACCATCAAATCTTTTTTTAGCGGAGCGGAAGGGAAGTTCTCCAGAGCTCAAAAATCCATTAAAACGCTTTAATAGAGGTCACTTAACTGTACATACAGATAATTACATCCCTCCACACAATATGCAAAGGTTATAAAAGCCATTGCACTTTAATGGACAAAATTTTAATTTTGTAACAGCTATTTGTCAAACTATGGTACAATTACCTGGAGATCAGAGAACAGTGGGAAACTACAGAGCAGAATCCAGCTCAGTTATAACACTGACTTTACTTTAAACCAAATATTAACTTACGAATGCAGGGAATCTGATGAATGTGTCACAGCGATAGTGTTGTATCTCAGCTGATCTAAATAAAGCAGGAATACCTGGACTAATGAAGAGTTGCTCCTGGCAGTAGTGTAGTTTCATTGTGAAACCTCACTTATCACTTATTATACTTAATTATTACTTTTCACTGTCAATCCATGTCAATTTTGACCATGACATGTTGACAATGTACTGTTAAGTGAATAGAACAGAACAGAATAGAATAGAATAGAATAGAATAGAATAGAATAGAATAGAATAGAATAGAATATAGTCAGAAGTTGCAGTCCCAATGATCACTCCTCATTTTTCTGATCGGTCGGCTGATTTTAATGGGTCGGTCACAGATTTACAGCACGCAGCTTTATTAGATGTTCAGGTGCTTTTGTTAAGGAAGGTTGAGAGTCAGAAACTAAAACATACTTTTCCAGCTGGCACACACTTCACAACAAGTCAACAAACACAATGGAGTCTGGACAGATCAACGCCTCCAAAGAAATGAACCGTGAGTGAAAGTCAAAACTCTCTGCCAGCGAAAACTCAATTAGTGCACTTCATAGGAGCCAGTTGAGACACATCCAGAACTCATTTATCTGTGCTTTTGCGCTTACATTTCACCTTTCACATCAGCGATGACATGAACTGCACTATCATAAAGCAATAAGCCGCTCCAGGTCGTGCCTTATTCTGATTTTATAAGGCTGTTATTCTGAAGTTTTTCTGGCACAATAAGAAGCTGGCATGCGGTCAGATTTTAGAGCTGGAACTATCCACTTCAAAAACTCTTTTTGGCAGTTCCAGAGAATCTCCATCTGTTTCTCATCTCACTCAGTCACATTACAATCAGCCAAATACTCACATGCTGCTTTGTGCTATTTACTCTAATTGGGACTATATGCATGGTTTTTGTGAGAAAGAAATCAATCTGAGACATTTTTGATGATCAGGGATGTCTTGTGTTTGTACAAATAGTGTAAAAAACCCATAACATAACATTATACGCCAATTAAACTGTACCGTGCTGTCTGTGAATCCGAGTGATTTTAATATTTTAAACACCACCGTAGTAGCAGAATAACAGTAAGCGTCGAATAGTGTTGTTTTTAATCTACTCTGCTAAATCAGGCCAGGCTCAATGAAAAAACGTTTTTGCAACACTTATTGAACGTTCCAAAATGAAAAGCCCAGAAAGTGGTGCTAAAACCAAGTTCAATACATGACCGTGACCATGTTATGATGTATATATTGTGGCGGTTCAGAATTCAAATGTCTGAAAAATAATATGGCCGCTCCACGTGTCTCGTGACCGATTGCGTCACGCTAACGTTCGGGAGTATCTTTCTGAATGAGATGTGAGCGCGTTAACGGAGCGGGTTCATTTCAACCTTCAATCTTCGCATAAAGAGAGCGTATGGCCTCAGCAGACTTGGAATGCAATAGGTCTTGTTTGTAATGCTTTTATACTGCTTGTTTACGGTCAGTTTTTGCAATAAATACCTGTGACTGTACTTATATTTGTCCGCTCTGTCTTTTATATTGTTTAGAAATGGGTAGGTTTAGGGTAGGGCTGGGTTTAGGTGCTCCAATGAAAGTACACATTTATATAAAAGTATTTCTATTTTTAACAAATGCATGCAAACCATTCAATTAAGACAAACAACTGAAAGCAATGGAGGACCCTGCGGTTCAAAAAGTGACGCTAAAGGGGGCCTGACCATTTTACACAAGTCACAACATGTGCAAGGAATTGAGTGAAAATTCAATTTTCTTGACTGAAACACTGTTATGTAAATCAAGGAATAAAAGTTGTCAGAGTTTTTCTTTTCCTTTTTTAAAAGTTTCACATATAGATGACAATATTGTCGAAACAATCCCCGTTTCACACGGATCCACACAAGCAACTAAAAGTGCTGTATTATTCATGCCAGACCAGTAGTTGGCGACATCCCTTTGCCTGCGCACGTACAGAATGCAGACTCATAATACACATGCGTATGACATCACTGTTTTCACAAAATTACTTTTTATTTTTAGTTTCCACAAAGATGATCGTGGTGTTGTTTTAAAAAGACTTGAAACCAGTTTTTAAAAGTTTGTTCTTTCAGGCCCTCAAAATGCATAAAAAGCTTTTAGTTTTTAGTTGAAAACAGGAACCCAATGAGAATAGATGTGACACCAGGTAAATATTTATCCAGTTACAAATGAACAGATACAATTAAATTAGTAAATTATGATTACTATAAGGAGCCAAAATACTATGTGGAAACACATTGGTTTGTGATTGTGTGTGTTCTTGCTAGTGGGGAACTGAGTGCACTGCTGGAAGTGTGTGTCTCCATCTGGATAAGAGTGTGTGTGTGTGTTAATGAGAGTCATGAGCTGAGATGTTAATCAGAACTTCACAAAGCCGTTATTTGCACACACAGTTGTTCCCTAGAGACGGTCTAATTAAGTCTGCAGTAGCATCACATTAGACACAACACACGCCGTCAATGAAAGAGAATCACAGCTTCACAATTCCCTCTATTCCCTGAACACTCAAGAGTTCATCTGTGATTGAATCTGACAGTAAAATAACTGCAGAATGTGGCCAGGTCATGCCTCAAAACGAAAAACAGGAAATTATATATACTGTATGTGTGAATGATTAAAACATTGTTAAAAACGGTATCCTGCAACGATGAACTTAAGGAGCTGTTTCTACTGATGTCTGGTTTTGTTGGTGTAAGTGTTTAACTGAGCGATGTAAATATTTTTTTTCTGACTTGAATAAGGTCATTCATTTGAGTCGTTACCACGTACGGCACATGACATCATAAAAACCATGTGCTAACATTTTATATGAAGCAGTTGATTAGATTGAAATGCAGCTATAAAAGTCACTTAAACATCATAGAAATACATCAGAATGCTTTCACTTTTTTTCCATTTTAAATAATGTCTGGCTCTGATGTATTTACACTTTGAGGAAGTCAATCACCTCTGCGTATGCCTTCTGTTCCATTTATGACACGACGAATTAAAATAGAGAAACTATTAGCTTTTCTAATAAAGTGTGTCTGAATAATCCCACGCTTCATTACTCTCCTCGTCACTTCACATTCCTCCGTCTACCGCCAACCCAGTCGAGGAGCAATTTTCAAGACAATGGCCTTGTTGAGAATGTGATGGATGTCGGCAAAAATTAATTATCCAGCTCATTACTGAGTGAGAATAAATCTTTGGCTTTTATCTGGAGACCATCAGAGCTGATAAAGGAGCCACAGCGGGCCGCCGCACGATCCCCGTTTCATCAGGAAATCTGTCAGCTCACGGACTCGCAGAGAGTCAGTCAGCCGCTCGCCGGAGCTCCGCTCCTCTGACGACGCACTACGTACGGTTTACGCGTGCTGTGACGGGTCTCCTGCAGCAGGGACACTTGTGATTCGTTCTCATTCTGCAGAGAGTTTAAATGAACAGCAACAACAAAACTGCACACGTCCTGTAGAGTAGAGCTGGGCACATCGGTACTGATTTTGTCGATTCTCAGAAGATACTTATTTGCTATTGATTCCCCTAAAAAGCATTTCCTCCAAAAGGTTTCTGCATCACTTTTAAATGTTTCCAGTACTTCTGTGGAATGTTTATCTGACCCGTGTCACACACACTTTGTGTGTTTTTTTTTATTAACAAGTTTTTTTATTTAATCAATACTTTTCTGCTGAAATTTACCTTTGTAATAATTGTGATGTGGATGTGATTTGTCTTTGAGTATAATGGTCCTTAAAAGAAAAAAAAAAATCATGTACTCACTTAAGTAATAATCAGTATTAGAATCATTACTGTTAAAAAATGTAACAAAAATATCTGTACAAAAAATGATCTGTATCACATCAGTTTAATGAATTATTCCTGCCAAAGAAAGAGTCAATTCATATACGTGCTAAAAGTTTGTCAACTTTTAAAAAAGACCGTCATTTAGATGACATTAAAGCTACACTCTAACATAAGGTAACACTTTAGTACAAGGATCAGTTCTAACTATTAACTATTAGTATTACTACTAGTACTACTATTAGCTGCTTATTAGCATGCATATTACTAGCATACTGGCTGTTTATTAGTACTTATAAAACACATTCTGCATGACCATATTGTACATCCCTAATCCTACCCAATACCTCAACTACCTTACTAACTATTACTAAGCAGTGATTTGGAGTTTATTGAGGCAAGAGTCATAGTTAATGGTTTGTTAATAGTGAGAACTGGGCTTAAAAGGAAGTGTGGCCAAAACAAAAAAAAGAACAAACATACAACAAACAAGATTGTCATGTCATGTAAATACAGTATTATACAGTGATTTGATGATGATTTATTGATGAAATTAACATTTCAATTGTGTTTCTTAATTGTTTTTGTCAGTTATATACATTAGTTATAAAAAAAAAGACAGTTCACAGAATCTCTTGTCTTACAATCTACAACTAGACGGACGTACTGTTACCTTCACTACAGTCAAAAGTCTGGGTGTTATATTAGACGGCAACTTGTCTTTTGAAAATCATATTTCCCATGTTACAAAAACAGCATTCTTCCATCTTAGAAACATTGCCAAGCTACGAAACATGTGACCTGATTCTGACGCAGAAAAGCTAGTTCACACATTCATGACCTCTAGACTGGGCTATTGTAATGCACTACTAGGTGTTTGTCCTACATCTTCAATAAACAAGCTACAGATAGTCCAAAATGCAGCTGCTAGAGTCCTTACCAGCTCAAGAAAATCTGTTCATATTACCTCAATTTTACAGTCTCTGCACTGGCTACCTATTAGGCTCCACATCAGCTATAAAATAGCACTTCTTACCTATAAGGCCCTTAACGGTTTAGCTCCTGCGTACCTAACTAGTCTTCTACCACGCTACAATCCATCACGCTCCCTAAGGTCGCAAAACTCTGGTCTTTTGGTAGTTTTTAGGATGGCAAAGCCCACTAAAGGAGGTAGAGCTTTTTCACATTTGGCTCCCAAACTCTCTCTGTTTAAATCTAGATTAAAGACACATCTGTTTAGCCAAGTATTCAAATAATGCATCTCATAAACTTTTCCTGCAGTTATATCTGATCAAATGCTCATTATTAATCTTTTAGCTCTGGTTTAACAAACCTTCCTTTTCTTAGTTTGAACAGCAGCTACACTAATTATGTTCCTATTTGTTCTCTGTTTCTGCCATGGGATTGACATCCTGTGGTAACTAGGAATTCACAAGCTTCAGTCTGGATCCACAATCTACTGATGTTTAATGCTTTATCAACCATGGAAAACCATCATTTATTGGTCAGAACTCACCTAACCGCATGTTAACCATGAAAAACGTGCGCTTCATTCGTCTGTGTTTATTTATTGATCACACATTGGTTGCTTTAGCGGTTATTCATAAATCAGAAGTAAATCATTCTGACAGAGCTGAGCATTAGCGAATGAGCGGCAGCTCTAATGTGTATTGACTGTCTGACTGTTAGCACACTCCACGAGAGATCAACACACACTCGCGCTCAAATACCGTCAGCTGTGTGTGGAAACATTTACTAAACAAATAACACTGACCCGTACAGCACAACATCTGCTGAGATGAACTAACACAGTCAAACACACAGCCGTTAACACTACTGTCACACACACACACACTGCAGATGAACAGATCTGTGATCTTCAATCTCAGGACTGGGCAGACAGAGTTAAGTTTATGCATGTGTACTTTTATTTTGTGAAATTTTCTTATCTGTTACATTAAATTAAGGCTAGCAACTTCCACCATCACCAAATACTATTATTTTTACGGCTCTGATTTGTGATGCTTTAACTGTAATCCAGTTCTTGCATACTAAACAGGATAGATTGTAACAGGATTGGGATGTTCTGCTTTGAAATAAATAAATATATCAGTTACTTCTGCTTTGTTTCTCCATGAAAACAGAGGAAATGGTCACAGGAGGAATGAGGTGAAACGACTCAAACATCCACACGAACAGATCAAACTCCACCCACACCAGTTACTAATCAGTTTCCTTCTTTCTTTCTTTCTTATTAGAAAGTCTTAGAAAGCATTTCTTTCTTATTAAATAAAGTCTTAGAGAGCAAAAACGGAATTCAGGAATAAATTCATAGCCTTTCCTGCAGTCGGCTGAAAGTGAAATAAAGACTCACTGTGGTTTCCTGAACACATCAGCAGTCTTCACTGGTCAGTTCGGAAAGAAGAGCCAGTGTTTATAAGAAAATCAACCTACGGGTTTACCTACAGCTGTCTCTGCACATTGAGCACAGCGTTTGAGAGACTGCGAGTGTCTCTGGTCTGCGGTGGAGATGCTGTCGCTCATGACTGTTGCTCTGTTTAAGGATCTGCTCAGCTGTTGCTCTAGTGAAGCTACGGATGAAACAGCATGAGAACAGCACTATTTCACGCTCGTCCTCTCACCCCAGGCTGTGTCTCAGTATATCTCACCCCAATCCATGTTTTATCATGATAATACAGCTCATCTGCTGGAGCTGCGGGCTGATGTTCATCTACACGTCAGTCTCTGAGAGATCTCACAGTGAACGTGCTCACACTCCAAACCTCACAACAGCTTCTCTGTTCACCATGATGCTTCATCAAGCTTCTTATCATCAAACTACAATATTAAAGTCCTATAATGCTTTTTTTGTCTGCTGCTGTCAATGAAATACCCAGTGCAGTGCTACATTTAAATTATCCACATTATATTTGAATTAAAGTCAGAACATTTTAAAAGAAGGTTTAATTTGTTATTATCACAAGATGAATTTAGTATATAAATATGTGACCCTGGACCACAAAACCAGTCATAAGGGATATTTTTTTTTTTTTTTAATTGAGATTTATACATTATCTGAAAGCTGAATGAATAAGCTTATGAAGCCATTGATGTATGGTTTGTTAGGATAGGACAACATTTGGCCGTGATACAACTATTTGACAATCTGGAATCTGAGGGTGCAAAAAAAAAAAAAAATCTAAATTATTAAGAAAATCACCTTTAAAGTTGTTCTTAGGAATGCATATTACTAATCAAAAATATAAAAGTAAAAGTATTATTTCATGTTAAAGGTGCAGTGTGTAATTTTTAGCGGCATCTAGCGATGAGGATTCCAATTTCAACCAAAGGCTAAGTCCCCCGCTCACCCCGCCCTTTCGAAACGCATACAGAAGCTACGGAAGCTGACACAGGACAAAAATGTCGTAGTCTGTTACACCTGACAGTAGCCAATTAAGCGATGAGGTTTCTGTACAAATTTAAGTCAAAGAATGATATTTACTTAATTATTCAGTAAACAAATATGTTACTGCGAATATTATTGTTACTCATTGATCATTGTCTCAGGTTTATTCGCTGACTTTAGTTAGATTTTTTGTATGACAGTTAGTAGGGTTGGGCGACGTGT
>JAHKKF010487719.1:0-10748 GCA_019740295.1 Labeo calbasu | reverse complement strand
ATGTATGTATGTATGTATGTATATATATGTTTATAATAGTGTTACTTCTGTCATTTTTATTAGCTTCCTTTAAAAAAGTTTAGTCCTTTTAAAGTTTAGTAATTCAGCTTATTTTTTATTCACAAGTTTATCAGTTTTTTTATTGACTTTTTTTATTCTTTTATTTTTGGGGGGGTTGTCAGTGTTTATTTACACACACATACAGAGTATATATGTGTGTGTGTGTGTATATGTATGTATGTTATATAATATATTTACTCATATATTCTGTATATTAGCATAGTTCAGTTTTCATTTAGGTTTTATATAGTGTTATTTTTGTCATTTTTATTAGTGTAATTTTTCTGATTATTTTTCTTAATTAAAAAAAAAACATTTTAGTAATTTAACTTATTTCATTTCAGTTAGTTGGCAAGGCAGCATTTTTTAGATTAAGTGTTTTCTAAGTTTTTTTTTTTTTTTTTTTTTTTTTGAGTATATATTTTTAAATTTTATTTCAGCTTTATTTCATTTAACAAAAGCCATTTTTAATAGCTTTAGTTTTGGTATAACCATAACAGCACTGTTGAGCATGAGCATGACATGCTCAACAGTGCAATGTCCTGAGCATCACAACTACTTTATTAGGATACTTTTTTGTACATAAAACTTGCAACGAAACACAAAGAATAGAATATATAATCTAAAAATCATTAATTCGCCTGCGGCACGCCCCCAAAACGCTCTAGAGTGCCAAAGCAAACTCACTACTTCTACATTTTTCATTGCTTTCATACTTCTAAGTGAAATTCTGCAGAATTATACAGTATAGAAACAGATATGCGGAGAGCCCACCCTGGAATTGCTCCAGCTGGAAGGGGTGGGATGTGTCAATGATGGATAGAAGTTTTTCCTCTCTCTGTTGTTAAAACCAGCTGTTTTCTTCCTGAGGTCTGGCAGTAGAGCTCAGAGCCTTGAAGAAAAGAACAAACTCCTTTTGGGACAGAATGTCTGGGTCAACAAGACAAGAAAACATACAGAGTTACCATGTTTGATACCATATTATAAATCAGATCCTGGATAAGGAGGTTTGACAGAGTCCTGGCAAATGTCAGCGTAAAGAGTGATTGATTATCTGTGAGAGCCCACTCCTCCAGATGGAGGAGCCTTGACTTGAGATATTAGATAAAAAAAACAATTATGCCAACTTTTGCTTCGGTACCGGTCACCGTGAAATACTAACATCGATTTTTAAGCGCAACTGATGGATTGATCAAAGCTCTTAGGTTGTTTTCAGTCCCGCTGCCATAGTCAACATCAGCTAAAAGTCTTTCTGTATAAATGGTCAAGATTTAAACCGTCAGTCCTGTGAAAATATATGATTCGCATGTCAAATTGCGTCATTATTGCTTTCCAGAGTGCAGTTACTCTGCTATGGGCTTTGCGCTGACTGTCTCTGGGTTGCTCTGTGGTTTTCTATGTTATGTAACCTTTTAGGACTGCTTGCCAAGTTCAACTCCTGCATGCTTACACAGGCCCTGAACATAACAGGATGGAGAGAGGAAAAGAGAGCTATTGCTTTGCACTAGATAGACACGGCCCACAGCTGGCATTAATCCTCCAGCAGCCTCTTGGTTTATCTAGGCATCTTCTGTCTTGCGTACTAACAGGTCAGGTGAATCATAACACTGGAAAACACACAATGCTTACTGTGGATGATGATAAAAAAATGAAAACAAGGCAGACACCAGGATGAATGGGTATTCCAGGAACAAGAATGCTTTCTAGAATTCTCTGGCTTAGTTGTTAAGAAAGAAACATGTACTTGCAGGCACAGACAGAAACTTTGGTACTAAAGTGGCCTTTATAAGATTACATCAGTTTAGCTGCTTTGATTTATTTGATTTGCTCAAGTGTAGGGTGCCAGAACCAATAATGCACTGATGTCCCTCAGCTATGAAAAGCGCTTTGTCAGCTAGACATACACAATTCTGTTTGCTTATTCCAGTGCACCTCGTCTGCATAGCAAACCCAACAACCAAACTCAATGTATCTCACTGATTTCACACAAATACATGTACCAGTCAAAAGTTTTTGAACAGTAAGATTATTAATGACCTTGAAGAAGTCTTTTCTGCTTACCAAGCCTGCATTTGTTTGATTGAAGTACAGCAAAAACATTTTGAAACATTTTGAAACATTTTACCATTTAAATGACTTTTCTATTTGAATATATATATATTTTTTAAAAACTGTAAATGTGTTCCTGTTATTTTAAACCACCAGTCACATGATCCTTCAGAAATCATTCTAATATTCTGATCAGCATCTCAAAAAACATTATTATTATTATTATGTTGAAAACAGCTGAGTAGAATTTTTTTTTTTCAGGTTTGTTTGATGAATAGAAAGTTCAGAAGAACAGCATTTATCCGAAAATAGAAATCTTTTGTTACATTATAAATGTCTTTATAATCACTTTTGATTAATTTAAAGCATCCTTGCTTAATAAAGGTATTACTTTCTACAATTTCTTTCCCCCAGAAAAACAAAAAACAAACAAACAAAAAAAACCTGACTCCAAGCTTTTGAATGGTATGGTGTATAATTTTACAAAAGCTTTTTATTTTAGATAAATGCTGATCTTTGGATCTTTCATATTCATCAAAGAATGAAAAAAATTACTCAACTGTTTTAAATATTGATAATAATAATGATAATAACAATAAATGTTTCTTGAACAGCAAATCAGCATATTAGAATGATTTTTGGAGGATCGTGTGACAGTGAAGACTGAAGTAATGATGCTGAAAATGTAGATTTGATCACAGGAATAAATTACATTTTAAAATGTATTCAAATAGAAAACAGTTATTTTAAATAGTAAAACTATTTCAAAATTTTACTGTTTTTGTTGTACTTTGCAGGTTTGGTGAGCAGAAGAGACTTCATTAAAAAACATAAAATCTTACTGTTCAAAAACTTTTGACTGGTAGTGTGATTTATACATTAACTTCAATTAATTAAATTAGAACAAATGAAAACTTTTAATTAAAATATAATCCAAATTTCTAGTTTTAAGATCATGTCAAATTCAGATTCAGACTCGGATTCATATTTTATTCATATTTTTAATCTGTTTCAGTATTACATTTTTTTAAACTTAAAATATCTTTTTACATTTTTAAAATTAGTAATATTTCACAATATATAACCTTCAAGAGACTTACTTATTATATTAAATATATATATATAAAAAAAAAATCTTTGCTTGTGCTCTGTCATCTTAAGTAATACTGATCCTATAAATGCATATCATTTAGTTTTATTGTTTATATTGGAGCTTCTGGATATAAACACAAGAACACAAGGAACCACTCCTAGCGGTTAGTTGCTTTTTGTCTGTTCTTGCAATACCGGCTTTATGGCTGAATTGATAGCATTCACTGACTCATTCACATATCAACGGTTGTAAATTGACTGCACATGATTATATAAAAAGAGAACCTGTTGTCACAACCAAATTGTATCCTGGTGGAATTTCCCAGTGATAATGTGTTCAGAATTTGGTGAATATTGCTTTGATTCTCATAAATTTCCTTGTAGAAGTAGCAAAAACAGTATAAAGTAGTGTCAGATTGTGTTTGGATAAAGTGACACATTTAGAAAGGATACAGAAGTTAATGATCAGTGTGACATAACTTAGTGACTCTCTCATAACAGGCTAACAAGTCGTGACAGGCCAGGTTTAAATGCTCAGGCGTTACTGCAGTGATTTTTCAAGTTTAAAAGAATGTGCATTGTTTCATGGCAATTACGTTAATGTCACCTACAGTGTCACCACAGATCAACAAAAACAACCGTGTACTAAGTCATAGTCATAGTGTGACAAATTTCTCCACACTGCAAACTCCTATGCAGTGTGCCACAATAATGTGAATTAGAGACCACCTGATATGACTTTATCACCAATATGGCAAGTAAACATGAACTTTTTTTTTTATTTCTGCTAATGTTATGTTGATTTTGTTATTATTTATGCAATTTATTTATGCAGATATGTTTTTTTGCTTTATTCTGTCACTTCTGGTTATTACATGATGCATGGGTTAACGCTGTAAAGCATGAACATGAAATAATAGTCTGTAAAAGTGTCACATTTCATGCTTCAGGCTTTTATGGCTGACATAGTATGATACAGGAGATTGGAGAATATGGAGCTCATACCCAAAGAACAACGACAACAAAAAATCTAATATTTTCCAGAGGCACAAACTGAGCAGAAATATGCAATTTGATGCAGTTGCAGATATTTGTAAGGCTGAAAAGTAAGATGAAACTCTTGTAATTTGTAAGGACTAAGGATATTTAAATGCTTAGTTTTATAATCAAAGCTCTGAGTTTTTTTTATTCAAAACACATAATGCAATCCAACGATGACTGAGAGATTAACAAATAAACGCCATGGAAGCCAGTTTCGGCCACTGAATTAAAAAAAATGGTAATTACAACTTTTTATTTTGCAATTTTGACTTTTTCTTTCTTCTGAATTTTGTGATACAAACTCGCAATGCAGACTTTTTTTTCTCAGTATTGCGTGATGTAAACTCATAATTGTGAGACAAAAACTTAGATTTGCGAGTTGCAAATTGCGAGGAAAAATGTTAGAATTGCGAGATATAAACAATTCAGACTTTATAACGTGCAATTGCGAATTAAGGATTGTGAGATATAAACAAGCAATTCTGAGAAAATATCAGTCTTTTATCCGCTCAGAATTGGACATTATAACTTGCAACTGTGAGAAAAAAGTCAGAATTGCGAATTTATGTCTTGCAAACTTGGAATTGAGAGGTTATATCATGGAATTCTGAGAAAAAAGTCAGAATTGCAAGATATAAAAAACAAGCAATTCTGACTTTTATTCTTAGAATTACGAGTTTATATCTCGTAATTCTCACTTTAAAATGTGCAATTGCGAGTTAAGTGAGAATTGAGAGATATGAACTTGCAATTCTGAGAAAATGTCTTTTTTTCTCCTTAGAATTGGACATTATAACATTATAAAATTTCAGAGTTGTGAATTTATGTCTCACAATAGTGAGTTTATATACGTCAATTCAGACTTTATAACTCGCAATTGTGAGTTTATGCAATTTAGAATTGCAAGACAAACTCGCAGTTGCAAGGAAAAACTCAAATTTGCAAGATTTAAACAAGCAGTTCTGACTTTTTTTCTTAGAATTACAAGTTTATATCTCGCAATTCTCACTTTAAAACGTGCAATTGTGCGTTAAGTGAGAATTGTGAGATATGAACTTGCAATTCCGAGAAAATGTCTGTCTTTTTTCTCCTTAGAATTGGACATTAGAACTCGCAACTGCAAGAAAAATTTCAGAGTTGTGCATTTATATCTCACAATAGCGATTTATATACGTCAATTCAGACTTCATAACTCGCAATTGTGAGTTTATGCAATTCAGAATTGCAAGACGAACTCGCAATTGCGAGGAAAAACTCAGATTTGCAAGATATAAACAAGCAGTTCTGACTTTTTTCTTGGAATTGCGAGTTAATCTTTTGCATTTTTGACTTTATAACACGCAATTGCGAGTTAAGTGAGAATTTTGAGATATAAATCGCAATTCTGAGAAAATATAAAAATACTGACATTAGAACTCGCAACTGCAAGAAAAAATTTAGTTGCAAATTTATCTTGTTTATATACCGCAATTCATACTTTATAACTCGCAGTTGCGAGTTTGTCTCATGCAATTCTGAGGGAAACAAAAACTCGCAATTGGGAGGAAAAAAACTCAGAAACTTTCAATTTAAAATGAAAAATGTCAGAATTGCAAGATATAAACAACAATGCAATTGCAAGTTAAGTCAGAATTGTGAGACATAAACTTGCAATTCTGAGAAAATGTCTTTTTTTTTCCTCTCAGAATTGGACATTATAACTCGCAACTGCAAGGAAAAACGTCCGAATTGTGAGTTTACATTTAGCAATTCTGACTTTATTTTTTCACAATTCTGACATTATAACTTGCAATTCTGAGAAAAAAATCCAGAATTCTGACATTAAAACTTGAAGTTGCAAGACAAAAAGCTGCAATTACTTGTTTTTTTAAATTCTTTTCTCAGTGTTGGAAACAGGCTTCCATAAAATGTTCTGATGCATAATTTTTGACCCTCACATTTTAATTTTTATAACAGTTATGTTGCTTCAGTTGATCTTTAAATATTGCTAATGATTTCAAGTTTTATCTCATGTTTACATTTTTTTAAAAATCTAATTTCACAGCAAAAATGCTTGTACCACAGCCTGAAGAGAGATGTATTTAAAATGACTTTTAGAAATACTTAAAAGGCATCAATCATACGACAGAAGGCATGTAAGTTTAGATCATGTTGATAATTTAGAGGCCTTGTGTATTAGTTGTGTAATAAATATTATACAGTAGGCTTTATGGGGTTGAGGCAGCTCTAAAGGGAACTCTATGGAATAGAACAAAATGCCATTTGTTTTATCTGTAACAGCAGGATGAAAGATCATGTGAGAATGTTAAATACAATAAAAACAAGAGTCATGATTTGCAGAGATGCTGGAAAGTAGGGTAGGAGGTGGAGAGCTTTGGATGAAATGAGTTCAGAAGGCTGTTATGTAACAGGCTCACAAAAACAGGAGAGCTTGGACGTGAACCTCACTTTTTCACTCCCATAACCTCATTTGCTGAGCTCAATCTAACGTCCTTTCTGCACTTCAGCAGCTTATGTTACTCGAATCAGGCAGTTGGCCTAATTTTCCATATACTCTGTTTCTCATTCCTTCAGATTTTCACTCATTTGAAAAGTCCAATTTGAATCAAATTGAGGGGATTAGTTGTATAATCCTGTTTTGTGCGTCTGGCTCTCGTGTGGATATCATTTTGATGACTCTATGGCAGCGTGATCCCATGCGTCATTGTAGAAATATAGACGGCACGAAAACTCGTCCGCTAGGGCCTGTTTTTCTTGCTAGTGCTGGAAATGAAGTAACAATGATGTTGTTTTTCACTGGGTGATTGAAAGCAGAAAGGAAAATAACAGGAGAAAAGTGTGTTTTAATGTGGTACGAATATCTAACGGCGTGAATGCAGTAGAAAATGAACCACTCCTTATTGAGAATGCGGAAATGTTTTTCATGACTTTAAATATATGCCAAAATAATTAGCGGTTGTTGTGGAAGAGCTCATGTTAAGTTAATCTGAAAATAATGTCGTAAATATAAAAGCGGATGTGGCAGCTTGGTCAGTTTGGTGCTCCACCCTAAGTTAACCTTGACCAATAATGATCAACCAGCAGTGATTCTGACAGGTTTATTTGCTTTGCGTGTAATAAAAATGACGTGCCATTTCTCATTTGGGTGTTTTTGATCTGTCTGAGAGCCTGGTGAACTTTGAATTTATTATTTGATAACTGATAAGGATGGTGTTTTGTTCTTTGTGGCGACTTATGAGCCGTAGGCTGGCAGTGGTCGTTCGGCATTCCGCGGTGCTGGGCCCTTGTGGTTAGTGACAGCATGAGCGTCAACTGCTATGAATTCCCAACAAGTGATGATGACAGCGATGAGCTCGTGGGCTAAAAGCAGATCACGGTAATGTTTTTGTCTCTGGGGAGTCTGTGGTCTTCATTTCCCTGTAATATAGAAAAGATTATATGACTGTTTACATTAGCATATTCAATCTGAACGCAATAAACAGTGGTCAGAAGTGATCTGGATTTTTCCTGCTTGTTACACACAGGTCTTCTTAAAGTAATAGTTTACACAAAAATGTCACTGTTTCACCTTAATGTCATTCCAAACCTGTTTGACTTACTTTTTTTTAGTTCCAACGTTATTTTGAACTCTATTGACTTTAGTACAGTTTATGTGTGTGAGTAAACTGAAAAAAACTATTTTTTGAATGAGCTATCCCTTTAAATAATTAACATACTTTATCCATATTTTTTTGCATTCTGGAATTCAGTTTTTTGTGTGTTTGTTCTAAAATGTTCGAGTCATGTTTGCAAGATCTGTAGCGCTAGGATAGCAGTGGGTAACCCTATCCAGTGCTTGCACAGGTGATACTGAGCTGAATATAGAGCCTTCTGGCCAGCTGGCCTTACTATTTAAAACTGAGAGAGGACCCGGGTGGGGGGATGAGGGGGTTCGCCAGCAGTCCAACATGTGCGATGTGTGTGAGCCTGTCATGTCCTGACAGGCAAACTCCTGTACATTATCTGCCAGTAAGAAAGGAAAGGTCAAAGGAGACCTACATTCTTTCTGTGACCTCCTTCCTTCCACTCTCTCTGCTCATGTCACTGGGACTCCCGAGAGCCCTGCGTGACACCATTTCTGAGAGTTTTTCATATTAAATACCTTGTGAAATATGAACTATGTGTTGGCTTGTTAACAGTGTGGTATGTGAGGGTTGGTTGTTGATGTTTTTTTTTGCAGATTTTTTTACTTGTGCATGTGAGAAATGCAATTACAAGCATATAGTTTGTGAACATATTATAAAATAACTAAGAAGACATTTTTTGGCTGTATATAAATTGTGGTGTTACTGTTTATGAAAAATCGAAGTACATTTTTTTATGACTCTAAAAGTAAATAAAATGTCTATGCTGGAATATACTAATTACTTTTGGTTTATGTTATTCATATTGTATTAGCAGTAGAATTTAAAAATATATGACACATTCTTTGTATTACTGCACTACTGTTCAGCAATGTTTATGTATGTAATTTAAAAAAATATATACACTGTCGTTCAAAAGTTTGGGATCAGTAAGAGTTGTTTTTTAGTGTTTCTTAGGCTTATCGTGGCTGCATTTAAAAGTGTATTATTATGACAATTTAAAATAATGGTTTTCTATATTAATGTACTTTTAAAATCTAATTTATTCCTGTGATGCAAAGCTGAATTTTCAGCATCATTACTCTGGTCTTCAGTGTCATGATCCTCCAGAAATCATTATAATGTGCTGATGATATTATTATTATTATTATTAATAGCAGTTGTGCTGCCTACTATCGTTGGAATCGTGGTTCTTTATTCAGGATTCTTTGATGAATACAAAGTGTTTTATTCAAATATTTCATAAAACAGCATTTATTTCAAATACAATAAATAGAAATTTTCTAACAATAAGTCTTCACTATTAGTTTTTATTATCAATTTAATACATCCTTGCTGCATTAAAGAAAGAATAAAAATTTACTGACCCCAAATGTTTAAACTGTAGTTTATATTGTTACAAATGAGTTCTGTTTTAAATAAATGCTGTTCCTTTTAACTTTTTATTCATCAAAGAATCCTGAAAAAAATGTATCACAGGTTCAAAAAAATATTAATCAGCACAACTGTTTTAAACAGAACAGTTTGATTCGATGCCCTTGCGGTTGGTGCGCCGACATGTTGCGTGGCTGTGCTCGCGGCGACCTGGGTTCGATTCCCGCCTCGAGGTCCTTCGGCGATCCCGCCCCAGTCTCTCCACCCAGTACTTTCCTGTCTGCTCTCTACTGTCCTATCTAATAGAAAAAGCCATAAAAGCCCCCCAAAAAATATAATTAAAAAAAAGAATAATTTCTAAAGGATCATGTGACAAGAAGACTGAAATAATGATGCTGAAAATTCAGCTTTGCGTGACGTAAATTATATTTTAATGTATATTAAACAATAGAAAACAGTTATTTTACATTGTAATAATATTTTACAATATACATATTTTTCTGTAGTTTTGATCAAATACATGTAGTTGTGATGAGCAAAAGAAACTTATTTTAAAAATATGAAAAATCCTTTTGATTTTTAAAACATAAAAAAATGTTTAATTAGGAAGGATGCATTAACTTGATCAAAAGTAACAAAATAAAGACTAACATTGTTGCAAAACTTATATTTCAAAATAAATACTGCTTTTTTTAACTTTTCAACAAATGAATACTGAATATAATTAACAAATCAAGAAAATTATTAGGCAGCACAGTTGTTTTCAACTTTGATAACAAATGTTACTTCAGAGCAAAATCAGCATATTAGAATGATTTCTCAAGGATCATGTGACGCTAAAGACTCATGCTGAAAATTCAGCTTTGCCATCACAGGAATAAATTACATTTGAAGCTGCAGTACGTAACTTTTTTTGACTTTATATAATAAGCAAGTACATCATCCATTTTCCAGACCGTGTTTCTGGCATATCCTGAATCACTGCGTAACACCTATAAGAAGTTTTTATATTCATACTATTTAGACTGATTCTGGTAGGAACTGCTGCGGAGTAGCCCAGTACCTGCATGATTCGTCATAGACATGAACAGAGAGTAGCAGCCCCGGCTACAATGTTCTTCCGCAAGATGCATGCAGTTCTGTTTATTACCCGCTAGAGTGCCAAAAGTTACGAAATGTAGCTTTAAATTTTTAATGATAATTCACAATATTAGTTTTGCAGCCTTGGTGAGCATAAGAGACTTACCTACCCTACTTTTAAATGCTAGTGTGTTTATATATATATATATATATATATATATATATATATATACACACTACCGTTCAAAAGTTTGGGGTCAGTAAGACTTGTAATAGTCTTTAAAGAAGTCTCTTATGCTCATCAAGGCATTTATTTGATTAAAAATATAGAAAAAAATACAGTAATATGTTTTTACAATATAAAATAATGTTTTTTATTTTAACATACTTTAAAATAGAATTTATTCCTGTGATGAAAAGCTGAATTTT
>JAHKKF010487707.1:0-33656 GCA_019740295.1 Labeo calbasu | reverse complement strand
AAACTTTGCAGTTACAAACAAAAGTAAATATACATTTTTATATATATATATATATATATATATATATATAATATTATGCAATGCGTTTCGACATTGGTTATGGACCAAAAGGATTTGAAAAATATCAGATATCTGCAAAAATCCAAATTTGTGCATCTCTGCTGTATATTTACTTTTGTTTGTAACTGCAAAGTTTATTAAAAAATTAATTTTGGGTAGTTTTTAGAACTAAATAAATATTATATAATAAATGTGACCCTGGACCACAAAAACAGTCATTTTAATTGAGATTTATACATAATCTGAAGTCTGAATAAATAAGCTTTCCATTGATGTATGGTTATAGGACAATAATTGGCCAAGATACAACTGTTTGAAAATCTGGAATCAAAAGGGTTAAAAAAAATTTCAGTATTAATAAAATCTCCTTTAAAGTTGTCCAAATGAAGTTCTTAGCAATGCATATTACTAATCAAAAATTATGTTTTGATTTATTTACCGTAGGAAATGTACATAATATCTTCATCGAGCATGATGTTTACTTAATATCCTAATGATTTTTGGCATTAAAAAAATCGATAATTTTGACCCATACAATGTATTGTTGGCTGTTGCTACAAATATACCCGTGTGACCTTTATTATTTATTATATAATAAATTTAAGTTCTTTTTTTATAATGAGAGTGTATTTAAAGCTTTGAAAATAGCTGTGATAATATTAATCCCTTCAGTTTTTTTCAGACAGATGCAGAATCTTTTAAAAATCTTTTAAAGCTCATTGTATTTAAGTTTGTATAATTCATCTGAAAAAATATTACACGATGGAATCTGTTACTGCTTTATTTGTTCAGAAACACTTTTCTTAATGTTATTTGTGTATTTTACTTTTAATTTTGTTACAGTTGTTTGTTAATTATTGTTAATAATTGTGCATCCCTAATAGACATGGAAATATTTATTTAAAAATAATTTCACTAATGCAAAATATATGACCTTCAGAACAAGATGAACGATTATAAGTGCAGTTCACTTTCTTTTCATTCACTTTCACTTTTTCTTTTGTTTAAATTTTTTTTCGTTCTTACGTTTCAGCAGAAACCAATCCTATAGACCAGAGAGGAGATGGTTCTGCTTTAGTGTCTTTAGCGTCCAGTTTGTAGACTCACTGCTCATTTGCATAACGTTAAACATTGCATGTTGCAAGTCTTTGCAAGTACATTATTTCCCTATACACTACATTGTGTTCTACCAGGCATGACGTGATAAATCTACAAGCGATGATGTTTGAACTAACCAGCCCAGCTTCTGGTTAAGTGACAAGCAATAGAACTCATTGCTTCAAAAGCACACTCAATCAACTGTATATTAAACATCAAATATGTACATATTGGCTGTCATTGTATTAAGTCACGCAGTGTTTTCACTTTCAGTTTGGAACATTAGCTGTTGCCAAATTGTCATGTTTAAACTCCAGGCTGTTTTTATTCCCTTTCCCTTGCTGATTTAGTCCTTGTGATATCTTACTGTTTGCTTTAACCTCATTTCTGTACCTACAAAACAAGACGCAGGTTATATTGGATCTGGATGCAAAGGTTATTTTACCCCATTACCTTGTTTACCTTCCTTGAAGCAATATCTGCTTTATGAGGAAAGGATTGCGGAACATCAAAAACAAAGCTCGTCAGTGTCTTCAAACAACCACAATACTGTTTTGCAAAAAAGTGTTTACGTGCCTTCTCAATGATTTATGGCTTTTGATGGGTTCCCATGACTCTCTTCGAAACTGTGGGGATCGGGAGTCGGAAAACAGTGCCACATTCATGGGAACCGCAAACATTTATCAAGCTAGCCATTTTTTCCCAGTAGCTGTCGTGGTGTGCGTCTGTGGTTCATGCATCTTGTTTAACCCTTTTAGCTCGCTCGGATTCTTTCGCTCCCTCAAAAATGTTGCAGTGAAAGATAATATAAAAGCTTAAGGCTAAAAATGACCCAGAAGGAAAGAGGGGAAAAAAAGCATGTAATTGGCCCCTGGAGAGTTTCAGCTGTTGAGAGGAAATGGCTCGTCGTAGTATATGATAGTCCAGACTGACCCTCTTCATTGAGTTGCCCAGGTACTTCCTTTCCCATTTTCCATTCAGTCTAAACCATTTATATATAGAAATGTTTTATTCGTGGGAACTAGACTACTTTTTGTTTTAAAAAAAATGCATTTTCTCGGAAAATCCATTATCTTTCTCATCACATTGGTTCAAAGAGGTGTTCTTACAAGATAAATATTGCATCACAGTTCGCTGTTTTGTAACTCAGCGTGTTGGTGCAAGCGTGTCGTTCATCAGTTTTTAACAAAAAAATGAACCCAGCCAGGGTGTTCATTGCTTTGAGTTGAATCTTGAAGTGTAGTGCAGTGTATTGTACCGAGACTTAATCAGCTTCATTGTCTTTATTCCTGCTTGCCCTGTGATTCCCCACTGCTCCTTGTAGACAATTACAGCGCAGTTGGATATTTCTAGTGAAAGCTAATGAGCTATGAACACGGACTTGTCTTTTGTAATATAGGGAAAGTGAGATTTGAGAGTGAGGATATTGTAAAAGCATCAGGCAGGGCAGTCGTCCAACCGCAAGCATCATTCGGTGCCTTTCTCAAGACCACAGTACGAGATGTTAAACTCCTTGGGTCGATAGACATTGACATATCGATCTACATGCATGTGACTAGTTGTATTCATTTGTTGTGCTTGTAGACAACAACCAATCTCTCTTTCTCTGCTCCGTATTTAGAATTAAAATTAAGAACGAGTGGTTTGTTTTTGAAAACTGAAATTGTATGTTCTTGAATAATTTTCCAAATTCCGTTTTTTCCATTTTCATTTTCATTTTCTAGAAATGTTAAATTAAATTTAACTGATCAAAAAGCATGTCTAATTAATTGAAAACCTGAAACATAACATGAAATTTAACAGCTATTTATTAAAAGTTGAACAAAAATTACATTTTTAAGGCTCTATGAAATGTTTTAGATTTTTTTTTTTCTCAAATTTATTTTTATTTTTATTAAATTCTTTATTTTCTATTAATTTTCTGAATTTCATTTTAATGTTTTCATTTAAGAATCAAAAGCATCTCTAAATAATTGATTTTTATATAAAACTTATTTTATTTCTTTATTTTTCAGAAATACTGTGTAATTTTTCTGGTAAATATTCCTTAAACGTAATGTTGTAGTAATTTTATTACTAGTGGTAGTACTGTCATTACATTAAGTAATATATTTCTGTCACAGTTTCTTCAAGTTAAACCGATGGGTTGCTGTGAAGACCTTTAAGTTTCTGTTTATATATATGATAGTAGTTTTGGTTTCTCTACTCTCAAAGCAGTTCCAGCGATTGTTTGTGTTCATGTACTCATATTGAGACGGTAGAGGCTGAAAACACTAAAAGCATCACACGTGCTTGTGCTAATATGCTTGTAGTAAAAAGAACCATGTGTCTGCGCCATTTATTCACACAGAGACTCATTTTTTTATATTTTGCGGCTTAATATTCACAGAGTCCATATCACGTTTTGATTTTAAGACCTACGTTTGATTTATTGCAAATTCTTTAACGTTCCGCGATATACAGTAAATTCCATTTTTATGACTGGATTCCGCGATTCAGTTCGCATTTTCCGTATCGTGGAAAGCATAGGGTATCTAGGAGTGCTGTAGTCACCATTCAGAACTACTCGAAACACCTTAGCATGCACTGAGACAGCTGTCTGGTGTGTCAACCTGAACACTTCTCTTGTAGATGTGTGTCCTGGCTTTGATCATATACTATTATCCTAAACAAGCAATCGTATGCCATTACCCGTCCTGACTTCAGCTGCTTCTTTTCATATAGCAGTGTGGAAAGCAGTCTACTTTGAAGTGCTTCTAGTGCTACCTGTGCAGTTCAAGCCAAACCAGCCGTAAAGCTGCAATACTCTTTGTAATAAAGTTTGGAGTTGGTGTTCGTTTGAAATCCAGTTGCATTTCCAGACAGTCTAAAAAGCCAGTTTGTTTCATAATGTAATGACGTATTTCAAAAAGTCGTTAGATTTATGTTCTTGAACAGCCTCAGGCTTTCTTACATCTGTTGACATTTTTTCACACATGTAAGCCCAAGTCTCCTGCCAGACTGTTAAAGACCCACAACAAGTCATCTGCCATGTGTCTGCTGCGAGTGTAATTAATACAGTTTCCCCAGAGCTAGCACAGTACTAGAGGGGTATTTTGGTAGTTAGTATTTTATTATTTTTTTTTTTAATAAAAGAACGCTTTACCTTATTAGTTTTTTCTGTAACGTAATGGTTTAACAAAGACTTACAAAAGAAATCACTTACAAAAAGATCAGTGGTCAGTGAGATCTTTCTTTCTTTCTTTCTTTCTTTCTTTCTTTTACTCATAAAATAATGACGCATGAAATGAATCAAAAGTCACGATAAACACTTCTACTTTGTAACAGAATGTTTCTTGAGCAGCAAAACGGCATATTATAAGATTTCAGAATGAAAGATTATTTTAAATTTTAGCAATATTCCACAATTTTACTGTTTTTAGATCAAGTAAATGCTGCCTTGTAAGCCTAAGAGACTTATTTTAAAAACATATACAAACCTTCTGACTCCAAACTTTTGAACATTAGTAGATTTCTTTCTTTCTTTTTTTTTTTTTTTAGCAAAGGACTAGAGGGTCATTTTGGATGTTAGTTGTTTTTTTTTATTTTTTATCTTTATATTTTTTTTTATTAAATAACCCATGCCTTTTTATTTTTTCTGTTGACACGTAATAGTTTGACAAAGACTTACAAAAAGAGGTCAGTGAGATATTTTTTTTTTTTTAAGTAATGCTTTTACTCAGCAGTGACGCATGAAATGAATCAAAAGTCACGATAAACACTTCTGCTTTGTAACAGAATGTTTCCTGAGCAGCAAACCGGCATATTAGAAGATTTCTGAATGAAAGATTATTTTAATTTTTATCAATATTACACAATTTTACTGTTTTTATTGTATTTTTGATCAAGTAAATGCAGCCTTGTAAGCCTAAGAGACTTCTTTCAAAAACATAAATAAACCTTCTGACCCCAAACTTTAAACATTAGTATATATTTCTTTATTTTTTATAAAAATACTATTATTTGCCTAATATTTCATCCTTTTTACATATAGGCTATGTTTTTTCCCCCCATTATTTATTGTGAACTTTGATCAGTGCGGTCTGTGAGAGAAATCATTTAAGTTTGTCCTGGCTTTCCAAAATTATTTCATGAGTAAACAACTTTTAACTCCATTGGTTGCCATTTAGGATTTACCTTAGTGATGGGAAGCCTATAATTAAAACGTTTTTTTGGTGAATATTTAATAAGAATGTTTATTTTATATTTGGGGAATGTTTAATATTTTATAAGATGGTCAATGTGCACTCGTATTACGTTGGTAAAATGTAATTTCTGGAGGGTTTGAGTATTTATTTATTTAGATTTTTTTTTTTTTTTTTAATGCCACCCCATTATTCTGATTTCTGTATATAACAGATGATTGGATTCGTTCAAATGTTTCCACACACCAGATTTATGCTATTAAACTTGTTAAACACAACAAAGTTTATTGATACAAATGCAAGACTTTCTTGTCATAAATGTAATGAGCGCACTAGTTGAAACCGAAACCGTTGTTTTGGGATCGGGTATTGAGTTGTTCGCACCCAGTCGGAAACCAAAGAAAAAAGGATCAGATTTAGTGGTTGAGTGGAAAATAATGTTCAGATTTGTCTAGTATGTCAATCCCGAACATTGATATCCCTGAGAATCTTAGATACGCCTCAGTCTTGCAAATCAAGCTCTAACTTGAGGTTGCAGACGACAGCAGGGTAATGACACAACTGTCTGGGGTTTGGTCGGGTCTTTAACCACACCTCGACACCTCCACACAAAACATCTCCTTCAGTTTCAGAGAAATCACAGCCCTGTTATAATAAGCCTTTGTTGCAAGCCTGCAACCAGTGCAAACACCCTCACAACAGCGACGCTAGCACAATTTCATTGTCCTTTTGCTGTGTTGCAGCTTTAGCAGCTGTCCGGATTTCCCAGCAAAACCCAAGTTGAGCAGAGTGAAAGATAGACTTGTGAAATGGAGTCTGAACCTGAAGCAGAGCCTGTAACCAAAGCCAGATGTGTTTAAGGTGTGAGCTTAATGTCCTTTTCGTCAAGCACCGTCACCCTGCCGCCCACTCCGGCTCCGTTTCTCCACAAACCGTTTAATTAAGCCGTGGCATAGTTCGACATGGTCGGATAGAGTGAGATTTCATTAGATTGTCTGAATTTTTTCCCCTTTTTCACCAAGGCCTTGGCTCAATTTGTCAAGGCCAAGCTAGTGCGCACGCCATGCCCCTTGGCCTGTCACTGAGATAAATCGTCTGAGAATGGAAAGGAATTGCTTAAAACGAACAAGTCCTTGGGCAAGACTCAAAAAAACAATGTCTTGACATTGTGCTGAGCAAGTCCACTGGTGAAGTGCTCTGTCAATGTAAGGATGATGATTAATTTTTAAATATCAATTATTGCCTATAGACTTTAGCAGTAACTTGGAGGATATAGTAGTGTTTGAGGAATATAAGTTTAACTAGAATAGGAATAGTAAATGTGATCTTTGCAAGAGGAGTTACCCATTAAAATGTTTTGTCTAACAGACTATTTAATCCAGTATTTTTGTTTACCACATAATACCATTCTGAGAATCACAATCTGTTTTTTATTATTATTGCCAACTTTTATTTATTTGTGACTCTGGACCACAAAACCGGTCTTAAGTAGCACAGGTATATTTGTAGCAATAGCCATACACTGTATGGGTCAAAATTATCGATCATTAGGATATTAAGTAAAGATCATGTTCCATGAAGATATTTTGTACATTTCCTACCGTAAATATATTAAAACTTAATTTTTGATTAGTAATGTGCATTGCTAAGAACTTCATTTGGACAACTTTAAAGATGATTTTCTCAATGTTTTGATTTATTTTTATTATTTATTTATTTTTTTTGCACCCTCAGAAATGTTGTCCTATCCTAACAAACCATACATCAATGGAAAGCTTATTTTGTCAGCATAAATCTCAATTTCAAAACTCATTGACCCTTACGACTTGTCTTGTGGTCCAGGGTCACATTTGTGCATTACAGCAATAAATTGCCTAAATTGCTTTTAAGCACTTTATGAAATAATTGCATATGAATACTAAATCAAAATTGTGTATCAACTTTATAATGCATTCCAAACTGCATAAATGATCCCTTCGTAGAGCATTTGGAAGGGAAAACATTAAATTACTTGCGGGTGAAACCGTATATTGTCAAGCAAAGTGCACATTTCTCACAGAGCATATTCTGTACAATGAAGCCTATGATTTTCATTCACATTTATACATTTAGCAGACGCTTTCATCCAAAGCGACTTACAAAAAAAGGAACAAAAGCAATTTGTCAAGGAGGGTGAGTTTGCCCTTGTGTTTTGTTTCAACCATGAAACCTTATGCAAGTTTGTGTACTTGCTTGATGGTTTTGAGTGTGTGTTTGTGTGTACACGCCTGTGAATATGCAAAAAAACTATAAGCTTAGAGAACTGCAATGCAAAAATGTCTTCCCACCCCTAATATTTTTATGCTATTGCAAATAGCTTTGCAAAATGCAGTGCATTTAGATTTACTTGTGAGGATGCTATCCTACTTCCTTGCTCTCAGCAAGGAACTAGGGTTTACATTGCAGTGTTTCCTAACATTTGTCCTGTTATTTCCACTCTAAAGACATTCAGGTGCAAGCATCTGCAAGCCCAGGTGTGTGTTTGTGTACTTTTGTGGCTTTTAAGGGGTTATGATTTCGTAATTAAGTCTCTTGCAATAAAAGCAATTTAGGGTTGCTGAGAGCCATCTAGCTGGTAATCACACTGGGAGAATATCCAGTGGAATGTGAGACGCTCTGCATTTATAAGGAGATTAGATGTCGTAACTATTTTAATTGAAGCTTGCGTGATTTGAAGCGTGCAAAAGTGTTTGTGCATGGTCTGTTTCCTAAGTTACTCCCTTTAAACCTTACCGGGCTAATGCCATAACATTTAATTTGAAGTGCTGTAGATTTTGATGTTCTCATATGACAAATCGATTCTGCTTGGTTTCAGAACTGCAGTTTTGGGTTCACTGAAATTACAGCAAATGCCCATTTGCATTGCAAATTAGCCCACTGACATTGGGCATTGCTTAAAGACCTGTTCGTATGAGATTGTTTTTGAACAGAGGTCCCAGAAGAACAGGTGACCTCTGCGGAACGAACTCAATTAACAAGAATTTGCATTTACAAGCACACATAATGCGTACCCAAAATTCGTCATTACACAACGCTTGGATGTTTTGGACTTTGTTCTGATTTGTATTCCTTCTGTTTTAAGGTCATATGCTAATTTTATATATCGGTTAACTAAAGGGGCAGACTTTTTATGAATCACGACTGCATTAATGTTTTATGCTTTTAAGTTTGGAGTAATTAACAGCTCATGTTACAAGAAAAGCTATGTTTGTTTTGCATATTCTTTTCCCTTTTAAATAACTTGATCTCCAGTGTTGTTGTTTTGAAAGGCAAAACAAATCAAAATGCCCTGCTGCTCTTTTAGCAAAAGTTCTTCCAGATGATTTTCGAATCCACGTGAATGGTAATGATACTTAATAAATAGTCATGAGCTTTCTTATAAAACACTGCAGTGAACTTCATGAACTTATTGAGAATGTAGTATAATTCAAAAGCAGACGTTCTGTTTAAGTGCACCAGTTTTTAAAGAAATTAATCTTAATGGCCAATTGCTGGTGCTGTATCTAAAACACAAGGTCAGCTTCGTAATTAAATTTCATTTCAGATTTCATTCAGATAAAAAATGTGTAATATCCATTAGCAAGGCTTTAGGTAAATCTTGAAATTGACAATGCTATAAATGATCTGCTGAGATACACCATGAGTTAACTTAACAGTTATATCACTGACGTTAAATGAATTTTCAGCCTGCTCTCATTGTTTATACATAGGTATTAGTACATAACGCTTTGAAGCTCAAAAATACATTTTTGTATGTTTTTATTGATGCTGAAATGTAGAATTTGGAAGTATTTAACATTTAAAATATAAAAAGGGTACATATTTTTTGCAACAAAAAAACAATTACAATATTTATGAATCTTATGTCATTAAGATATTTGTATCGGTGTGATTTTTATAATTTTATCAATAAGCAATTTAGATTTTTAGGCACCTTAACTTACCCCCAAACCTAAACCTACCCATTTATAGCGAATATAAAAAGATAGGAAACATAACTATGCAGGGAAATGACCATTTTAGTAAGAATACAGCATTAAAAAGATTTTTTTTTTTTTTATAGTCGCTAATCCCACTGCTACCTCTAAGCCTAACCATAACTATTTCTGTACAGTATAAATTAAAACATGACAGACAGATAAGCACAATGCACCTCACCAGAAACACAGCATGTCGCGTTTGATTTTGCTGCCGTATAACCTGTCAAAGTTTTTGGAAACTTTTGAATTTGTAACGAGTGTGTCAGCGTGGGTTTTGATGTCTATGGTCGCTGCTCAGAATAGAAATGAAGATCGTTGAATAAAGGTTTTTATTTGATTCCTCACAGCCATATGTATTCTGAAGATTTGGATTACAGCACACAAATAAAACTGATTCCTTTTGTAATTATGTTGTGTTTTTGGTGTATTTTATGGTTCTTTTGTCAGTCACAGCATGTTAGAAAAAAAGCCTTTTGTGTCCCGTGGCAAACAAAGTAAACATAATGTTTCTGCAATCATTTAGTCATTACTTATGTAACTTATTTTTTTTTTAAGGGTTTGAGGTGTAGTCTTGTTTAACATTACGTACAGTTGAAGTCAAAAGTTTACATACACCTCGCAGAATCTGTGAAATGGAATTTTTTTTTTTTTTTTTTTTTTTTTTTTTAACCAAAATAAGGATTATACAAATAAATGATCCACAGCTGTGTTTTTTTTTTTTTTGTTTAGTGATAGTTGTTCATGAGTCTCTTGTTTGTCCTGAACAGTTAAACTGAACAATTTTCAGCATTTATGTGTATTTGAACCCTTTCCAACAATGACTGTATGATTTTGAGATCCATCTTTTCACATTGAGGACAACTGAGGGACTCGTATGCAACTATTACAGAAGGTACAAACACTCACTGATGCTTCAGAAGGAAATATTTATTTCAATATTTATAAGGATTCATTTGTAAGTCAGTAAAGTTGTTCATATTCAAATAATGTAAGTTTTAGATGTCGTCAGTATGTCAGTATTGTAAGTTAAAATGCTGAAAATACGTCAGTATTGTAGGTTTTAGTGTCTGTAAAAACGAAAGTAAATGTACATTTTGTAGAAAACCTTTTTTCAGTTTGGTTTTCTTATTCTTCATCCTGCATGTGTAATCAGTGAATGCAGTTGCTGTTTTTCCTGAGATTTATCCTTTATCCAGCAGTTGCAGTTAAGTAACTACTCATAATTACCTTGAAATCAAGGCTATTGTTTAAACTGCTAAAGGTTGGCGAGTTTTTTATTTTGGTTGTAGTAGTTTTGTAAGCACATAAAACTAATTGAAATGAATGTGCTACCGTAGCACAGTTGTCTAACATTGCCCACTCTGAGATGGTTTGGATTTTTGCCATTGCACTTGAATTAATAGGCCATTTTTGTTTACATTAGCTGGAGAGTGACAATCCTGAGTAAGGGCTGCAAAAACAATGTGTTTGGTCTGCTAAAATAATGATGTCTATAAAAACGCATTGTTTTTTTGAGAGTGGGGTTTAATTTGTTTTGTAGTGGAGAGTGGTCTGAAATGCAAACACTCATCTGTTATTCTAATGGAAGGAGACTGACCAGAGGAGATAACAAACTACGGTGGATGGGAAGAGGAGTTCCTGGGTGTTCACTGTCTTCAGATGCCTGCAGGAGATATGGAAGTAATGAATCCTATTAATAGTAATTGAATATTGACAGTCTGCAGTACTCTTGCATTAAGCGAGCCCAACGTTAAGGTGCCGAGCCAGCGAAAAGCACTTATTTTGTTCTTTTGAAGTTGTTTACTAATGAATAGGATGGACAGTAATTGTGAGTAGTCAGGTAGTGGTTCGATATCAACAATAAGCTGTTTCTTCATCTTAATTCATTTGGGGATTATTTTTATTTTTTATTTATTTTTTTCTGCAGTTCATTTCGCCATCCATTTTGTTTTCAATATTGAGTCGTAATTCGCTGTATGGTCCAGCTAATTAAGAAAGAATTGTTTGTCCTAGTCAATTTTCTTTTTCATTTGAGATTATAATTGGCTTTTTTTTTTTTTTTTAAACCAGGCTACAAACTTCAAGTTAAACAACAACAGTGCTTTTTGTATTGAAGATGAAGGTGAAATGCCTTTAATGATATTCCTACCTATTTAGGACCATCATGTGTAATAATTACTAGATTTTAGGCCAGTTGAGGAAATAATTTAGTTGTTTCCATTTTATATAATTGTTTGCTATTGTTAATTTGTATAAATTGGCGTTATGTTATATAAATGTCAAATTAGCAATTTGATAACACTTAGTCGGCTAGCTTTTAACATTTATGGAGACCTGAGTGTAGTTCTTTCCTTAAAGGTGAAGTCCACTTCCAGAACAACAATTTACAAATAATTTACTCTCCCCCTTGTCATCCAAGATGTTCATATCTTTCTTTCTTCAGTCGTAAAGAAATTATTTTATTTGAGGAAAACATTTCAGCATTTTTCTCCATATAATGGACTGATATGGTGCCCCGAGTTTGAACTTCCAAAATGCCGTTTAGATGAGGCTTAAAAAAACGATCCCAGATGTGGTTGTAAATGATCGCAGCTGAGAAGGAAGGGTCTTCTCTAGCGAAACGATCGGTTATTTTAATAAAAATAATACAGTTTATATACTTGTTAATGCCAAACGCTCGTCTTGTCTAACTCTGCCTGGACTGTTTTTGTTCCGGTTCATGACAGTTAGGGTATGTCAAAAAACTCCCATCACATGTTCTCCCTCAACTTCAATAACGTCCTATATCGCTGTTTTACCTTTTTTGTTAAGGGTGTTTGACCTTCTTTGCATGTTCACTTTGCAAGGACTGGGTCGGTACTTCTGCAGCGATGTAGGATGATGTTTAAATGATTTTTGAAGTTGAGGGAGAAAATGCGATTGGAGTTTTTCAACATACCCTAACTGTCTTGAGTCAGAATACACAGAGTTCAGTGAGAGAAAGGCAAGACGAGCGCTTGCGATTTAAAAAGTATTTAAATATTTTTTTTTTTTTATTAATAAATAAAAATAACTGATCGTTTTACTAGATAAGACCCTTCTTCCTCAGCTGGGATTGTTTACAACCGCATTTGGGATCATTTGAAGCCGCGTTTAAACCGCATTTTGGAAGTTCAAAATCTGGGCACCATATCAGTCCATTATATGGAGAAAAATGCTGAAATGTTTTCCTCAAAAAACATAATTTCTTTATGACTGAAAAAAAAAAAAAGACATGAACATCTTGGATGACAAGGGATGTGAATCTTTGTTTTGGAAGTGGACTTCTCCTTTAACAAGGTGCATATTCTTAGAAATTAGCTATTAATGTCGACCCTTGTAATCTCTGTAGTATATGTGTCTGCTGTTTCTAACTCCAAGTTGGGGAAAATGATTCCAGCAGCTTTGGCTTGGCTTGCCACTCCTCGGTTTTGGAGTTTTGAATTCCTTCTTGGAGATTTCTATTTGCGTCCAGAGTGCTGATATTGTGCTTGGAACAAATTGCTACCCGCTGTTTGTTTTCGAAGACAAGGTTGGGTCTGAGGCTGGCTCTCCAGACGTATTAATCTTTTTCTACAGCAGGAATGATCAACAGAAACCATCGATTAACAGCACAGTATGGAGTCATGCAACATGGACCGGCCACCTGCAGGACATTTATCTACTTGTCTCGGCACAAACCTCTGATAAGGCTAGTCTCATTGTAATGACACCGGCGACGGTGACATTGCTGCTTGCTGGATTGCGAATCCTTGTCGCCGTATGGCGGATCTACCTGTTTTATGCTTGTCAGATCAATCATCTTGCCTTATGCTGCTCACACTGGTTTTGTCTGAGAGAGGCAAAATGACCGAAATGCAGTGTTCACCTTGATAGTGTCTTGTACAATATGCATCACTGTTTTAGGATAAAATTTAGTACTTAATAATAGTTATTTTAATACTGTGTCTTGAGACACTTGTGTTCTGTTTCATCAGTTGTATTCCATAGCCCTGTCCTACACTACCAGTCAAAAGTTTTTGGACAGTAAGATTTTTAATGTTTTTTTTAATGATGTCTCTTCTGCTCAACCAAGCATTTGTTTGAACCAAAATGCAGCAAAAGCAGTGATTTTGTGAAATATTTTACTATTTAAAATAATTGCTTTGTATTTGAATATAGTTTAAGATGTAATTTATTCCTATGATCAAAGCTAAATTTTCAGCATCATTACTCCAGTCTTCAGTGTCACATGATCCTTCAGAAATCATTCTAATATGCTGTTTTGCTGTTCAATAAACATTTTTTTTTATTATTATCAATATTTAAAACCATTTTTTAGGATTCTTTAATGAATAGAAAGATCCAAAGATAAGCATTTATCTGAAATAAAAAGCTTTTGTAACATACTCTATACCAAAAGCTTTAAAAGTCATTGCTTATTTATTTTTTTGTTTTTAGAGGGAAATCAAAATAAAGACATTTATAATGTTACAAACGATTTCCATTTCAGATAAATGCTGTTCTTCTGAAATTTCTGTTCATCAGAGGAACTGTATTCAACATAATAATAGTAATTTTTTTTGTTTGTTTTTTTTAAAAGCAAGTCTGAATATTAGAATGATTTTTGAAGGATCATGTGACTGGAGTAATGATGCTAAAATTCAGCTTTGAAATCACAGGAATAAATTACATTTTAAAATGTATTCAAATAGAAAAGAGTTATTTTAAATAGTAAAAATATTTTGAAATTTTTGCTATACTTTGGATCAAATAAATGCAGGCTTGGTGAGCAGAAGAGACTTTCTTTAAAAACATCTTAAAAAATCTTACAGTCCAAAAACTTTTAACTGGTCGTGTATATGAACATCCCCAATCCTCTCCAAAAGTGTTGAGCATTGTTGGTCTCCCAACTCTGACACTGCCAAAGTCTTATTTTAAATTGTGTGAAATATCCAGTTACGCAATTGTGTTTTCATAATCAGCCATTTCTGTCTGAGGAGGATATTTAAGTCAGTCTCTATTCAGGCCTATGCAGAACTGCTTCTTTTGTTTTTCCTGTGTTATTTCCTCAGGGACTTCAGTATCCTTCAAATAAGGTTAAAGCTTCAATACCATCTGAATAATAAAAAGCCAGATTTCTCACACCACAACCTGCTCATTCAAAAACAGAACTCAAATTCATTCAAAATGCACTCATTTCAATTCTGTTTGACCAACTTTTTTATCTGTGGAACACAAAAGAAGATATTTTGAAAAAACGTATCAGTGTTGTTTTCATTCATGTAGTGAAATTCAATAGACCTCTTAAGGACAAAAAGAATTGATCATTTTTTTTAAATTCCTGTTGTGTTTGTGCTGGAATAAAATGACATGAAGGTGATTTAAATGATGACAATTTTTTTCCATTCCTTTCAGAGTTTTAATTTGATTCATATGACTCTAACACAAATCACAAATCTGACTGCCCGAGTCGAATCTCAAATGAAGATGCCCTTTCTCTCACTGTCTAGCTAGAAAAATATTAATTTAGTTCATGTTCTTGATAATTTGAAAGGATTGCAAACTATTTCAAATGTTCACCTCTGCTGCAGCTCCATTTGGGAGAAGATTTGTTTTAAATTCAGTAAAATGTATTTGGCGCAGCGTATAGCTCAAGGGTAAGTTCGCCAGGGAACGCTTGACCGCAGCGTCTTGGACAGGAAACTTGGGCAGGTTATAATTGGAGAGCCGCAGCAGGCCAGATTCACTCGCGTACACATCTTGTTGACTCGTCGGGATCACGGCCAGCCGTCTTCTTTTGGATCCTCCGCAGCTTTGGTCCACGGCACCAAACCACGCGGCGTGCAATTACGGCCGTGTGGAAATAGCTGAGCTGTGTTTCGTCTGGGAGATTCTGCAACTAGTAGGTTTTGTCCGCTCTTTTGCCGTAGCATTGTATTCAGCTGCACTGCAATGGGAAGCACACGGTTTTGTTTGACGAAACACTTGGATGTTTGTGAACCGTCGGAGCCCAAAGTCAGGCAAATACCCGGTGTGAGATGCTTAATGGAGCTGGGTGGTGAACTGTTTAGTATGCTGTCTAATATTTAACAGGAGCGCATTTATCTCGCGCAACCCTGACGGTAGTGCTTAAAGCAGCTCCGCGAGCTGATGTTTATTTATTAGATCCCACAACGTGATATTAGTTGCTCATACAGGGATCATAATGGAGTCCATGTGACTCGTTTTTATGAACTTCAAAGAGCTCCCCGTGGCCTCTCATGCTGTCATCTCTCATCACCAGTCAGCAGCGCGGCCCTGTTGACCTGCGACCCCAGAACTGTCGCCATGGTGACCGTCTGACCTTCCCGAGCAGCTACAAAAGTTGGGAGTGGAAGTGGCCTCCAGGGAGGGAATGGAATGTTCTGTGTTAGAACTGAACGGAGCGGCACGGCGCTGCCTAATCACAGAACAGTACAGGATCATACATGCACCTGGGACAACTCAAGGCTGTGCTTATTTTTACTGGGCGCAGATATTTTTATAACGCTGATAAGGTAGAAATCACTATGAACGCCTAATAGAAATGCTCAGATGAAGCTCTGAGCGCTGTATTGCTATTTATAGTCTTGTATGATGATGGATGGTGCCGTTTGCTTTTAGCGTCTGCATTGTTTAGCCACATCTTTGTTACTGCTTTAATGACTCAAACAGTGCACAACAAACTGAGCAGTAGCTGCTGCGTGAAGGAGGGATTCTTCTCAGAAAAATGACTTAATTGGGAAATTATTGGGGATTGAGAAAAGTTACTTAACTGTCTGGGGAGGAAATCGTTGCATTACATGATTGCGCAAATGAGGCGTCACGGTTTTGAAAATTGAAGACAATCATTTCTAAAGACGACTGATGTCAATAAGGATAAAGAAAGTCAAGGAAATGAGCAATGTTTGTGAGATATCTACTGACTAAATACTTCCCATAACTTCTCTGTGATGACATAATCAAACAGAGATGCATCAGTTATTCGAAACTGTAATTAACGTAATTAATGATGTTGTTTTTCTGCCCTGATGCCTCTGCTGTTACTACTTTGCTTTTTTTTTAATACATACACTATCGCTCAAAAGTTTGTGATCAGTAAGCCTTGTAATGTTTTTTTTTAAAGAAGTCTCTTATGCTCATCAAGACTGCATTTATTTGATCAAAAATACAGAAAAAACAATAATACTGCGAAATATTGTTACAATATAAATTAATGGTTTTGATGCACTTTTAAAATATAATTTATTCATGTGATGCAAAGCTAAATTTTCATCAGCTTACATGACGCTTCAGAAATCATTCTAATATACTGATTTATTATCAGTGCTGGAAACAGTTTTGTTGCTAAATATGTTTTTTTGGAACCAGTGATACTTTTCTTTCAGGATACTTTGATCAACAAAAGGTTAAAAAAAACAGCATTTATTTAAGATTAGAAAGTTTTTCTAACAATATACACTACTGTTGTACTGTTTGGGGTCAGTAAACTTTTATTCTTTCTGTTAGAAAGGATTAATATTTTCAATAAATGCTGTTCTTTTTAACTTGTTATTCATCAAAGAATCCTGAAAAAAAAAAAAAAAAAAAAAAAAAAAAAAATCACAGATTCCAAAAAAATATTTGGCAGCACAGCTGTTTCCAACACAGATAATTCTAATAATAAATCAGCATATTAGAATGATTTCTGAAGGATCATGTGACACTTAAGACTGGAGTAATGATGCTGAAAATTCAACTTTGCATCACACACATTTTTTTAAAAAATATATAAAAAGAGAAGTGATTATTGTAGAAATATTTCACAATATTACTGTTTTACTGTATTTTTGATCATATAAATGCAGCCTTGGTGAGAAAATACTTTTTAACAACATTAAAGAAAATGTTACCGATCCCAGACTTTTCTTATATTTGAAATGTAGGTCTATATAACTCCGTAATGTGTTCATATTTAATAAAATGCATGGCTTTGCCCAAATATCCTTGAACCAACCCAGTTATGCTTTCCTAAAGTTGACTCAATAAGGGTTATTTTCCCCTTTCTTTTTTAATATTAATAATGCAGTTATTTTTTTTAAACATTTTGTCAATGCCAGGAGATTTTGCCTTGTCCAGCAACACCCCTTAAATGTGGTAAATCACTGTTGCACAAGATGGTCCTCCTATCTAAATCCCTTTTCCCCTAGTTTTTAAATTATCCAGTGAAACTCTGTTACTTATTCACCATAGAGGACTCTTTTGACAGACCTCAAAATTGTTCTGACCCAATTTGCAGTCTTTTTAAAGCTTTTTTTTTTTCCCTCAGTAATTTCTCATGAGAATTGACACTTCAATGTCAAGTCGTTTTTTTTCCTCCGTGTTGGCAAGTAATTGAACCTGTATGATCTTCTCAAACTCACCTCATCATCTTGTCAGAGTTTGGCAGTTGTATATAATAACCAATTTGTTTTTATATTATCTGATGCTTTTTTTATTTGGTCCATCTCCAGCCTCATAGATGACTGCGGTGTTTTTGAAACGCTGACACTTTAGTCTCAGAGTAGTTCTGCTTAAGGTGTTGAATGGCATTGCTGCAATCAAGAGCATGTGTTCCACCTTGAGGCGATATGTGTTCATGGGCGAGTAGCCAGGTTACATTCCCAGGGTCAGAGGAGGTTTGATTTATGCTAAATGTTAATGTCTGTTGTTCTGACGAGTGTTTCATGATGTGACTTTTTCGAGTGTTAGTTGTTAACATCCTCGCTTAACTTAACTTTAGTAAGTGAAATGATGTTCTTAAAGTAGTTGTTGTGACATGTTATTTTGATTTTCCTAAATAATTTAAAGGAGGTGAATGTGTTAATGTGTTAACAGCTTCTGATTAATCTTTAATAAACATTTTAACCTGTTTGCTGTGCTGTCTCATTATGCTATATTAATCACCAAATCTTGCATTCAGTCTTTTTTTTTTTTTTTTGTCAACAGATTTGTATTTCTTTTAGGAACTGAGATTTTGAATGAATTTTGAATGAATTATTGGAAGATTGATTGGAAGATTTTTTTGTATAACAGATTTTAAATTTTGAATGTAATATTTTTATCATAATAATTCATCATTAATATCATAATATTTTTAACCAGGAACGTCACAAGTGTAACAAGGTGGGGGGAAAATCTTGCGTAATTTTGCCTTTAAATTAAAAAGGCCTTTAATTTCCTTTAAATTTAGACAAAAGTGAAATCTTGGCCAGAAACAAGTATCCAAAATGAAAGTGGATGATTGAAAAAGTCAAATATGGATAATTGACATGTTCCCTATATATTTAGGGACCTATGAAATCAGTTTAATTTTTTCCCAAATTCAGTTTTATTTCACCCAAATTCATTTTTTTCTGTTTTAATTTTTCTGTTTTCTGTTTTAATGATTTAATTAAAAAAATACTGTTCAAAAAGCATGTCTAATTAATTGAACACAATTTAACAGCAAATTAATAAAAACAAAAATTAATTTTTTTTTAGGCCTCATGAAATGTGTTTTCACATTTCCTCAAGTTCAGTTTTATTTTTACCAAATTTTGTTTTCAGTTCATATTGTGGATTCCATTTTAATGGTTTCATTAGATGTTTATAATCAAAAGCATGTATAATTAATTTATTTTAGAAATAATTAATTTGTTATTATTTTATTTTTTATTATTATTATTTTTTTTTTTTAGAAATACTGTGTTGTGTATTTACTTTTACTTTTTTTTTTTTTCTTCTGGCAATAAAGTCTGGTATTTTTTTATTATTTAAAGAATGTTTTAATAATAGTTTTATTAGTAGTAGTAGTCTGTCATTACATTAAGTAATATATTTCTGTCACAGTTTCTTCAAGTTAAACCGAACTTTTATTTTGACGAGTTGCTGTGAAGACTTAAGTTTCTGTGTGTATATGATACTATGAAAGTTTTTCTTAGAAGAAATGGTAAAATGCTCATACAGTGACTCTTAGAGCAGTTTTAGAGATCATGTTTATGTGTTCATGTACTCGTATATTAAGGCGACAAAAGCTGAACACACTGCACACCTCAGTGTGTGTGTGTAGTAAAGAAAACCGAGTGTCTGTGCCATTCATTCAAACAGAGACACGCTGAACAAGTTCGTATTTAAATAGTAATTTTGTGGCCTAATATTTACAGTAGGGTGGCACGATAAATCGCATGCGATTGTGAGGCTCGTTTAGTCAGTAAAGCCGGTACTTTGATTAGTAGTAAATCTCCATCACGCGCATTCAGCTGGAGCAGCAATTAATACACAGAGCCGTAAATCACTGACAATCTATGCAAAATTGCGCTCATAATCGTAGATGAATCGCATTCGATTATGAGTACGATTTTGCGTAGCTTGTCAGTAATTAAGGCTTTGTGTATTAATTGCCGCTCCAGCTGAACGCGCGTGATGGAGATTTATTACTAATCAAAGTACTGGCCTACTGTGTTTTGATTTAAGTGTACTGTCCTACTTTTAACTTTATTCCTCCCAAATCGAATCAAATTCCGCGTTATACAGTAAATTCCATTTTATGACTGGGTTCCGCATCGCGGAAATCATATGGCCCTATATATTGCTTACTTTTATTTAGTTTTATTATTTTTCATTAGTTTTATAACAGTTGAAAACAGGGAGAAAACTTTCTAAAGCATCCAAGCAGTGTGGGAACAAAAGGGCATTGGTGGTCATTGACTTGATGGTTACCCGACTGTATCATGCTGTACCTGGACTTGCATGAGAAAAGAAGAGGCACAGTGCTGGATTTATAGCAGCGCTTACAAGGAACAATTAGCTTCAGGCGTGCCCTATCGTAAGCTGCCAGCAGTTCATCGTTTAATAAAACATGATTTCCAGCCAGGTGAAGCAGCATCTGTTAGTTTTCCACTGTAGCAAATCACCAGCTTTGCGGTGTTGCAGCTCACCTTTTGTCGTCTTCATTGTTTTCTAATAAAACTTCACGTTGGAGACACTGAGTGAACAAATGTAATCTTAAATCGATTTTAATAACACTATACCAGGCTCCATGGGAACTGCATGCTGGAACTTTGTGTGCCATCTGGAGTAGGTGTGTGTGTGACTTCTCTTACTCATTCCTTGGTTTTTTTTTTTGTTTTTTGTTTTTTTTTCGAGTCATATTGTGGTATGAGCGTACATGATCAAGAGCGTGAGAGAGACTTATTATTCAGCGAGTGGTCCTAACATCTGACGGTCTGGCCATTGCAGACGCTAGTCTGTTGTGGTTTAATGTCACATACTCCAGTGTTTTTTTTCCCTTTGTCATTGTCCTCTCTATGTGGTGAAAAACCAAGTGATGACTGACATGTCAAAACAAGGCCTACACAGTATGGAATAGTTGTGTGTTTGGGTATAGTTTGTTCCTCTATAAAATGCTTCACTAACCATTTTGGTTGAGGGAAGTTCTGCTTTTTTGATATTTATAGTTCCTAAAGATAGATGTGACGCATATCTCCAACATATCCTGTTAACTATACCATGTTTTACGTGTGTGTGTGTGTGTGTTTGTGTGTGTGTATATGTGAATAAAATATTACATAACATTATGCAAATAAAACAAATACATAAATCAGAATCACTTACTGGGCATGTAACATATCTGTCGGTTTTTAGATTTTAAAGTGTTTTTGTTGTCATTTAAGCTCTCTTTCTATATAGTTGCTGTATATTATGATTTCAAATTCATTTAAGCACCACAATGTTGGCAAATTGATTTTTAGCTTTTAGTGTTTTTTGGAAAAGAATATTTTTATTTTTGGCCATTCATCGACTGTAAGTAAATGAAAGTAATTATCTGTATTTGTAAGAATTTTAATATCTCCTCGTGCTCTGACACTTTCTATAAAAATCTACGAAAAAAACCTTTCTCAAGCATAGAAGTAGTCAATGTCACTTCAGCATTTTCTACGAGTGCCGTTTAAAATGCCAAAAGAACATGGCACTAATCTTTACTTTGATTTGTCATTTTTAGTATGGGATATGAAAGGGTTACTTGTATTTTTCAGTATGGGTGATTTTTGCAGACATTCTGACCGTAATATAATTAAAATAACATGGTTAGACTAAACCGTGACTGACAGAATCAGAAAAACTATGCAATTTAAAATTTGGGTCATTATATTGTCCCATGCCAGTGATTTCATATGGGTCATTTATAGGTACCCAGCCGTCCCAAAGCCCAAGTTATCATACTTCAACCGCAGATTTGCCTTTTTTCCTTTTCTTTCATGTTTCTTCAGTAGAACTGCATTGCATTAATGTTCTCCAGCCATGCTGTATCCTCTCTCCTGCGTCTCGTTTGGATGATGGTATGTAAGCTTTAGATGTCCTAAATCAATTACCGATTTTGATATCCATAAAGAAATCCCCTGACATTTATTGGCATATACCAAGTCTAGTCTTTTGTAGGGAATATATTGATCCCAGGATCTTTCAGCTGGCTCATGGCTCAGAGGATACAGTAATGTGTTTTTACAAGGGGAAATCTGTCTTTTTCTTCAAGTCTTTCCAAAGCTGCCACAGTCGGAGATAAAAGTAAGCCCAGTTCCAAACTCTATGTAGGCGACTTTCCAAGGCAGCATCCAAATTAAATTGGTGTGACTGATTTGAAATGTTCTTCATAGGTAGCATGCACTTAGATGCACCTTCGCAGGGTACTTCACATGAAAAAACAATGCAATGCATTCTGGGATTTCGGACGTAATTGTATCTCCTGTTCAAACACTACAATTTGGTTTCCTAGAAGGTAGCATTTAACAGACTTTATGATGAAAGCACACCTATGATTCCTTAAAATACTGTCTAGGTCAGGGGTGTCCAGACCTCTGTAAACTGACTGGGTTTTGGAACTTTGCTGACTTTTTACACTACAGTTCAAAAAATGTTTTAAGACGGAAAATAATACTTCAGCAAAAGGAGCCATTACATTTATTAAAAGTGACAGTGAAGACATTTATAATGGTACAAAAGTTTTCTGTTTCAAAGAAATGCTGTATTTTTATCTGTTCATCAAAGAATCCTTAAAACAAAACATGGTTTCTACAAAAATGTTTTAACATAATGGAATGTTTCTTGTCTTTTGATTTCTGAAGGATCATGTGACACTAAAGACTGGAGTAGTGATGCTGAAAATTCAGCTTTGCATCAAAGGAATAAATTAAAGTTTAAGATATATTAAAATAAGAAACAGTTATTTTAATTTGTAATAATATTTCACAATATTACTGTTTTTACTGTATTTTTTGTTAAATAAATGCAGCTTTAGTGAGAATAAGAGACTTCATTTAAAAGTCTTAAAGGATTAGTTCACTACCAGAATAAACAATTCCTGATAATTTACTCACCCTCGTTCAAGATGTTCATTTTTTTTTGTCTTTCTTCAGTCGAAAAGAAGTTTTTTGAGGAAAACATTCCTGGATTTTTCTCCTTATAGTGGACTTAAATGGGAACCAATGCGTTGAAGGACTGAATTGCAGTTTTAAGGCAGCTTCAAAGGGTTCTACACGATCCCAGTCGAAGAATAAGGGGCTTATCTAGTCATTTTCTAAAAAAAAAAAAAAAAAAAAAAGTTCATATACATTTTAACCACAAATGCTCGTTTTGCACTAGCTTGACATGCATTATGTAATGTTGGAAAGGTCATGCATGACGTAGGCAGAACTACCGACCCAGTGTTTACAATATGAACGTGCAAAGAAAGTCAAACAGCCTTTTCCCAAAAAGGCTAAAACAATATTGTTTGATTATTTTGAAGCTTGAGTAGAAAATGAGACTGTGATGCACGAAATCTGTGAAGTCTTAGACACATTGCAGAGCTAGTGGAAGGCAAACATTTGTGGTTAAAAAGTACATAACTAATAACTACTTTTTTTTTTTTTTTTTTTTTTAGAAAATTAATGATTGTTTTGCTAGATAAGACCCTTATTCCCTTATTGGGATTGTGTAGAGCCCTTTGAAACTGCAGTTTGGACCTTGTACCCATTGGCTCCCATTAAAGTCCAGTATGTGGAGAAAAGTCCTGGAATGTTTTCCTCAAAAGCCTTAATTTGTTTTCAACTGAAGACAGACAGACATGAACATCTATTCTGGAAGTAAACTAATTTAACAACCTAAAACTTTTGACTAGAATATAACGTCTTAAAAATGTCTGAATACTAGTGTCCGTTAAGATTGCAGTTGAGTATTTTGGTGCTTTTTCCCCTCCATGAGAATATGGTTAATGTCATCAAAGTGTTCATTTAGTGTTTTATTACTTGTGGTTATGTAACTGTTTTTACTATGACTGAAGACATTCCATCACAGTTAATCTCATAGCATCTCTAAACAGACTGCGTTTATTTATGGCTACTCTTTCAAATATCTTAGCAATCATATTCTCCTGTCTTCCTGTAATTGGGCCAGAGCCCAGAAGGGAAAACCAGTTCTGAGTTTCTGTGCAAATTAATTCACCTTTGACCCGGCCCTTCACACAATCCCATTCCAGATGTATCAACCGAGAAGTCTCTTGGCATCACGGTCCTCTTTAAAAAAAGATATCACGCCTCTTTTGTTTGTGCTTTTAGATGTTCTTTTAATCGCCATTTGACAATCTTATGTTTTGGTTTTGGGAGACAAAAGGCACAATTTGTATTTCAGGGCAAGTCAGGATGGTTCTAATGAGAAGACGTGTTAAATGTATGACTTTGCTTGCGTAACCTGGCCCTGCATCTCCCTTTGATTTAATGTTCGGGGCTTATGTTGAAATCTCTTTGAAAGTCCATACTTCAGGCATTCTTTCGGCCTCCTCCGACGCAAACGAGAACCATGTGTGCGTTTCCTTAAATATGCAGCAGACTGCAATTTAAAAAGACCCTCCAAAACCTCAGATAATGTTTTTGCGTTTTAGTAGGTTTAGATAAACTAATTGAGCACTGTCTGGCAGACTGTAATGGCGTGGAGATGCAGCATTGGTTCTCCTGAGTGAGGAAAATGTAAGGAACTTGCAAAGAGTAAGAGTATGTTTGTTTCACAGCTCTTTCCAAAAAACTTTTTTTTTTGTTTTTTTTTTTCTCTTCCTCCAAAACTTTCTTCTCCACTGGAGCAGGGTGGTGCTGCTTTGGTGAACAGTTTTTTTTCCCCCTACAGCGTTTAAGCCTGGAGGTCAGTGGCGGCCCGTACTGCA
The DNA here is from genome assembly GCA_019740295.1 of Labeo calbasu. Taxonomy (NCBI): domain Eukaryota; kingdom Metazoa; phylum Chordata; class Actinopteri; order Cypriniformes; family Cyprinidae; genus Labeo; species Labeo calbasu. The sequence goes on along the minus strand of JAHKKF010487707.1, from coordinate 9,087 downwards.
GCTTGTTGACTTGCTGACACACGGCGCTGGTTAATGGTGCGGCCCGTGATCCATCTGCACCAGCTTCTCTGGCTCCTCTGAAAATAAAGATTAACTTTCCACTGCTCCTTCTCGCTCCATTTGTGTTTTTCCATCGGCCGTAGAAACTTTCGGAAAAGGTGCTTATCTAGAGCTTTGAAAAACAATTTAGTTACTGACTTTGCCACTCCATTCTGTCACCCTCACAGGAGCCTACGGTGCTCTTACCATGATTAATGTCGCCCGTGGTCTGACGGATAACATCCCAGTACCCCTACAGTACCTACAGTTTCCCTGCATAGGCTTTTTTAACAGCGCTCTTCTAAAAGTCCCGCTGACGGCAAGGAAGCGTTATGTGAGGCTCTTTTGACCAAGTCTAAAATAGGGGTTCAGTTTATAGATGCCAAACATTTTTAATGCTGAAGTTACTGCTTACGCCATTTATTTTTAAGACGTTGTCCTGGAAGTAGTTTGTCCTGTGCTGTGGCATGAAATTGAAAGGTCTGTGCATAAATTTTTATGAATGGCATTATATGGCTGCTTCGATTACAACAAACTTATGAAGTGCTTTAAACTGATAGGTCACCTAAAAATGAACATTTTGTCATTAATTACTCGCCATCATGTCGTTTCAAACTGTAAGACCTTTGTTCATCTTCTAAATACAAATTAAGATATTTTTGATTAAATCCGAGAGCTTCTGAGCCTGCATAGACAGCAACGCAGCTACCACGTTCAAGACCCAGAAAGGTAGTAAGGACATCGATAATAGTCCATGTGACATCAGTGGTTCAAATGTAATTTTATAAAGCAGGGTCAGAAAGCTCTCATATTTTATAAACTATATCTTAAATTGTGGTCTTACAGGTTTGGAACGACATGAGGGTGACTTAATTAAATAGGGAATTAATGTCGCAAATTTTTGGCTGAACTGTCCCTTTAAGATAGTGTTTTCTCACAGCAGAGACAAGCGAGATTTGAAGGTAGAACTAACCAAGTTAATATTGGCCAGATTGTTAAGGAAAGTTGTTACTTTTCTGTCTAACAATTAGTCTCATGATTTTCGTGATGGCCAACAATAAAACGGGCTAAAAAAACTCTGAATATCATAGACTTGAAGGTGGGCTGTCTTGTTTGGTTTCTATGGTATTTTAGGTTTTTTTATCAGTATAAGCAACTGCTAGGCAACACTGTCAAAATTATATTTTGCTTGAGGCACTTTAGTGAGGGAATTGTGATTTTTAGTTGCTTAATATTGTTGCTGTCTCATAAGAAAAAAAAAAGAAAAGCAGGCTTGTTTGCCTAATGGGATTTTAATTAAAAGCCATTATTAGATTTTTAACACTTCATAAAGGGAGCTTCAGTACCTCAGTCAAGACTGAAAGTATCAAGTTTTCTCTTTTTTTCATAAACAATTATGCCATTTTTCTCATTATTTGATTTGTTTTTGAAATGCTTGCAGGTGATGCATGCAAATCTGTGATAATTTGCTTTTCTTCGAATATAATTGTGCTTTGCTGTTCTTTGGCTCAACGTAAACTTTTTAGAGACCACAAGTGAAACTTGTTACTTCCTGTTATGGGTGTAGCCCTGTATCTGGAGATTTAAAAGTGTAAAACACACACAAAATCTGACATTTAAAGGAAAAGTGGTCTTTATTTACACAACTACATGTTGTTTCAAACACATGTCTTTCTGTTTCTTTCTTTCCAGGAAAGGTTGAGAGGTGAATTTCCAAGAATGTCCTGTCCAGTTTTATAAGTAAATGAAGACATGGTGCCAGCACCATAAAAACATTGTAAAACTAATGTAATGTATGACTATATACAGTTGAGGTCAAAAGTTTACATATGCCTTGCAGAATCTGCGTATTGTTAATTATTTTACCAAAATAGGAGGGGTCATACAAAATGCATGTTATTTTTTATGTAGTACTGACCTGAATAAGATATTTCACATAAAAGATGTTTACATATGGTCCACAAGAGAAAATAGTAGTTGAATTTATAAAAATGACCCTGTTCAAATGTTTACATACACGTTTTTCAGCATTTTTGTGTATTTGACCCCTTTGCAATAATGACTGTATGATTTTGAGATTTGTCTTTTCACACTGAGGACAACTGAGGGACTCATGCAACTATAAAAAAATGCATTTTGTATGATCCCTCTTATTTTGGTAAAATAATTAACATTTTGCAGATTCTGCAAGGTGTATGTAAACTTTTGACCTCAACTGTATATGCAATATATAACAAGTTATCTGAAGCCATACAATTGCAACTTTATGTAAAGAACAGACAGAAATTTAAGTTATTCATTGATAATTGCCGCCTCTAAAGAACCGTTTAATGATTTGAACATTTTCATCAAAGTTTAGGAGAGAAGCTATAATTAATAATGCTAATAAATTTTGGTCTGTTAATGACACAAAACCGTGGCTTTATAAAAGTTTTGAATGTAGTGCACAAATTGTAGGAGCTATTTTTGACAACACTTGTATTTATTTATTTTTCGGTCATTTTGGTTCTTGACAGACCCAGTTCTCTTGTTCTTTCACTATATTAAAAAGAGTAGTCAGAATATACTTTAACAAAATCCGGTCTCTGAAGTTAAAAAATAAATAAATAAAATATCAAAAGTGGTTCCACTAAAAACAACATCATATGGGTCTGAAACGACATGAGAGTTGAGCGAGTCATCACACAGTTTTCATTTCTGTGTGAATTATTCCTTTAAGAACCCAAAACATTACATTTATTTGCTCTGGTACTTTTTCTCTTTAGTAAGAAACACAGTTCAGGTTTTTTTTTTGTTTGTTTGGAAATACAAGGATCCTGTTTTGCCCAGCAGTGCTGGTTCATATCGTTTTCATCAAGGTTTTTTCTTCAAGGTCTTTCTTCTCAATTAGACTCGGGCCTGCTTCACCTACTCTTATTTTTGTCCTTGTCTGAAGTAAGCCCAAACCCACAATTGAATCAGTTTTCATAAGAGTAAACAGTATCTAAACAAACTTAGATGAAGGTTAAATTGCAGAGAAATTGAAATGGATTTACTCCATGTTTATTGACGTAAAGCGGTTGGATGCTGTAGCGTTGACGTCTTCAGTAGCGTCATTATGTGGTTCTGTAATGATGTTCGGGTTTGACATTAAGCCTTTTCAGATACTCGTCCTTCACACATGTAACAGTGGTTTTCTTTTCTGTGCTGATCTTTTCACTTCTTCAGCAGGGTTGTGGTTAGCACATCAAGTCTCATTGTTAAACGCAGGGAAATTTTTTGGTGTACCTGTCAATTTTTGTTCCATGCATTGCATTGCATTATGTCACAAACTTAACACATTTATTTATTTGTTTTCTGACTAGTCGTGTTTTTTATTTTTTTATTTTTGAGCACACTCACTGTGGGAAATCACCATGGGAATGCAGTGCAATATATTTAAACATCATTGAATTAATTTAACGCGGCTCATCTTGAATATTGTGCCACGGTAGGCATGAAAGCAGTTGCTAAAGCATGGAAAATGTGATGTCGACTCACTTGACAGTGCAACATGGATATTATTTCTCTGGAAAGGTTATTGGTCTGTCTGTTTTTGCCATTACTAAAACTAAGATGTCAAATTCATTGCCTACCATGGGCTGTTTCTATAGTAACCGTGGGTAGCCAGGTATGAATATTTCTTTTTTTCGCTCCTCACCTACTGTCAATGCCCTCTCTATCTTTTTTTTCCCCCCCACAGGGCATTTTTTTTTTTTTTTCCCAAAATCTCTCTTTAATAATGCATGAGCTGAAGTAGACCTGTTATGTTTGGAGAGCTTGAGTTTGTTTTTCAAGCGTAATTGATTAACCAGCTACTAATGTGAAAACCTGCATGCGCAGATTGGTTTCCAAAAGTCGAAATGTTTTGCTTTCAGTGTGAGTCGTATTCATTGATCAGGTTTAATTGATTATGATGAGTCTTGCAGATAGTTTTCATCCTCTTATAGAACTTTTAAACTTAAGCTGCGTAGCCTTAAATTGTCCACTGTGGGAACAACGTTCAAATCCGCTCACGAACCCGTTTTTTAAAAAGTTGCTTTTTTACTAGCTATTTTTTTATTTTTTTGCACCAGTGCACTCTGTAAACTCCACTCGCCCAGGCAAGAAGCAATCCACTCTTCCCCAAACGGTTCCTTCACAGGTTTAGACATTATAATTTTTTCTTTTGGCAGCCGTGAGTTTTCTTCTTGGTCCGTCTCTAGGGAAGGCACCGTGCAGCTGGAACCTCATCTTTTGGCCATCTTCGTAAATCTGAATAACGCTTGCGGATGACCTCAGCAGAAAGAATAATGATAATAATCTTACGACGATGTGCGGAGATGCTCTTCATTGGAGTATTACGCTTCATGGCTCGACTCACGCTTGTTGCACCTGGAGTGTAGAAGCACGTCCTTAATGTACCGTGTTCACATACACCTGGACTGGGGTCTGCGGGGATTGTTGGACTGTTTGTGCAGTCTAATTCCCTCTGAATGTGTTTGGAAGGCTGGTGGACTCAGACAACGGCCTGCAGTGTTGATTGATGGCTGTGGTGATTCATCAATCCCTGGCTGAGAATAGCCTGAGCCGGAATGAGAGTCAAAATAAGTTGGAGAAAGCTGAAAAGAGAACATTATGAGTGATGTTTAAGAAATGAAGACCTAAATGGCAGATATATATAAAAAAACGTGTTTTTTCACACGAAAGTCGATAAGAAGAGACTACAGTTATGTAGATGATTTGAGGATAGATTTGGTATATAAAATACACTGTTGTTTTAAGGTTTGGTGTCAGTGAGATTTATAGAAAACATTAATAGTTTAATTCAGCAAGGATGCATTAAATTGATCAAAAGGGACAGTAAAGACATTTATAATGTAGAAAACAATGTAAAATAAATGCTGAATTTATCAGAACTGGAAAACAAAGCTTCACGGTATTCACAAAAATGTTTTCACTTGTTTTCAACATCGGTAATAATAAGAAATGTTTCTTGAGCAGAAAATCGTATTAGAATGGTTTCTGAAGGATGTGACATTGAAGACTGGAGTAATGATGCTGAAAATTCAGCTTTAACATCAAAGGAATAAATTACATTTCGTGTGTGTGTGTGTGCGCGTGTATGTATGCATGCATGCATGTGTGCGTGTATGTATGTATGCATGCGTGTGTGTATGTATGCATGCATGTGTGTGTATATGCATGCATGCATGTGTGTATAATATAGAAAAAAATAGAAAATTATGAAATATTGTGACTATGTAAAATAAGCTTTTTTTCTATTTTAATATACAATAAAATCTAATTTATTCCTGTGATCAAATATAAATTTTCAGCATTATTTCTCCAGCATTCACTGTCACATGATCCTTCAGAAATCATTCTAATATGCTGATAATAAATCAGTGCCGGAAACAGTTGTGCTTCTTAATATTTTTTGGAACTTGTGATATTTTTTTCGGGATTCTTTGAATAAAAAGTTAAAAAGAAGAGCATTAATTTAAAATAGAAATCTTTTCTGACAATATCAACTATCATTCAAAAGTTTGGGGTAAGTAAGTTTTTATTTATTTATTTTTTTATAAATAAAGTAATGCTTTTATTCAGCAAGGATGTGTTTATTTAATAAAAAGTGATAGCAAATCCTTATATTGTTAGAAAAGATTAATATTTTGAATAAACAGTTCTTTTTATTCATCAAAGAATACTGAAAGTTTCACAGGTTCCAAAAAAATATTTGGCACACAACTGTTGCCAACCTTGATAATTCTAATAATAATAAAGCAGAATGTTAAAATGATTTCTGAAGGATCCTGTGACACTGAAGACTGGAGTAATGATGCTGAAAATTCAGCTTTGCATCACAGGAATAAATTATATTTTTAAATGGCAGTGTATATATCATATCATATATCATATTATATCATATCATATCATATATCATATCATATATCATATCATATATCAGATCAGATCAGATCATAAATGCATTTGCGTAAAATTGTATTGTCACAACCTTTGTTAAAAGCTTTGATTGACCATTGCTGCTTTCCACAATTGCTGCTTTTCCCTGTAGCTTTGGCCATCTGGTATTAAGGGAAACTGCTAGTTATCTGTTGTTTTCCAGCATGGTTTCAGGCCACTGCTTCAGCTCCAGTGAGCACCGCTGACGTGGGGTGTGGTTGTGTCTTAAGACTTTATGTAAACATGGCCAAGCACTTCTTCTAACCAAAAGCTGTAAATTGGGTATAAAATTTTTTGTTGATGTCACGAGTGTCATCAAATTTCTCCGAAACGTCTCCTTTTAGTCTTCTCCGTATTCATGCTCTCGCACTTGCCCTTGTCCTTGTTTAGTTAGTAAGTGGTTGCTGGCGTATCTTAAGGTCAGGCTCATTACAAGATAAATTACGCCATTAAGCTGTGTTTTCACAGCGCTCCCTTTCATTGCTGATTCTCATAGAAATGCAGGAGCAACTCTTGTCATAAAAAGCTTTAACTGTTTCATTCTTTACTCAGTGTTTGGTCTGACAGCTTTACTTTAAAAATGAAGCGATGAGTGTGCATAAGCTTTTTCAGGAGTGGTGCTTGATTTGTACTTTTCTACCAAGTCTACCGTGAGTCACTATGTATACTTTCTGAAGTGTTTATGATGATTGTTTTTATAATGTCAAGCAGTTGTGGCGTCTGCTATTTACAACTGGTATGTATTACAGTGTCATGTTTTTCAGTGTTTCTGCGGGTCTTGAGAAGATGTAATTTGCCTTTCCACAAGAGCAGAAAGTCTTAAATTCATACATTTGTGGCATTAAATGTTGCATGCACTGCAAATTAACATCTTCCTCGGTATTATTGTTTTGTATTATACAAATTTAAACATCCTTAATTCAAGATTTGCTCCCATTTACTTGAGATTAGTCATAAATGTCATTTTGTAAATGTATTCTCTCAAGTAAATTTACTTTCATTAAACCTGCAGAAACCCTGTTTCTGTATCAGCATTTTATTCTCATCCTTTATCAATGCTGTCAGTACTTTGGAAGCTGACAGAAAACTATCCAGATATATCGGCTTGTGAATTGGCCTGGCCGATTATATTGGGCAATTTGGACTGATGCATGACAGTGATGTACATCCGTAGAGACTGATTTCAGTTGCGGCAACTAATTGCTCCATTTGCTCAATGAGTCAGATGGATTGTTCCCTTGATTTGTAATTGCTCTTGAAATGATCACAAATTTAGTCTGCCCGCTGCTGCATTTCCCACAATAAACATCTGTGTTCCTCCACCAGCTCTGTCTAATCTACATCTTGCTCTTTCCATTTTATTATACCTACTAGTTAAAATTTCAACTACTGAATGTGTGCTTGCCTCCATTAAAGAAAAGATAGCAAGGCACGTTAATGGTAGTTGGAAGGCGATGCGAGGCGGAGGCTAATTTTAGATAATAGCTCTAATTTGTGTGGGAAACTGCTGGTCAGTGCTATGTCATCTGGTCAAACCCTTAAAAGATGGGTCAGACACTGAGGTCAGATTCTTATGTCAAGTAAGACATTTACATGCCATTATAATGTGGTTATTGCATGGTAGCATTACCTCAGTGTCTTGGCTAATGCTCAAGTAAATATCTTAAATACATGGTTTACAGCGTTCCTTTTAATTACAGGTCATAGTCATTGGTCATAGTTGTAATGTCTTAAGCATGCATAGCCTGTTTCTCATAAGCAGTCCTGGGAAAAAAAGGATATGTCTGAATAAAAACTGATTATTTTATTTTATTTTATTTTATTTTATTTTATTTTATTTTATTTTATTTTATTTTATTTTATTTTATTTTATTTATCATTTTAATTGTTTTCTATTTTTATTTTTCCCCTTGTCATTTTTTTATTTTAACTAATTTTTCCTTTTTATATTGTCTTATTTTAATTTTCAATCATTTAATCATGTTCTATTTGTTTTCATTTCCCCCCTCATTTTAGTTTTATAATCTTATTTTACCTTATTTTTCTATTTTATTGTATCTTCTTTCATTTTCATCTTATTTTATAAAACAATGACAATTAATCATGAACAAAATACTCTTGGCTAATGCTCAAGTAAATGTCTTAAAAACAAGATTTACCATGTAAATCTTTGGTCATAGTTGCAAGATCTTGCATAGCCCGTTTCTCACATGTGTAAATAAAAACTATTTTATTTTATTTTATTTTATTTTATCATTTGTGTTCTGTTTTTCTTACTTTTTTATTTTTTCCTCATCATTATTTTTAACAATTTAACAAGCAGTCCTGGAAAAAAAGACATGTTTGAATATAAACATTTTTATTTTATTTTATCATTATTTTTAACAGTTATTTTAACCATTGTTTTCTTTTTATTTTCTTGTTTAATTTTCAGTAATTTAATCATGCTGTGTTTTCTTATGTTTTCTTTTTCACCCTCATTTATTTTATTTTATTCTTTTTATTTTATCTTGTGTGTTCTGTTTTTCTTACTTTTTCTTTTTTCCTCATAATTTTTTTCGTTTATTTGTTTTCTTTTTATTATTTCTTTTTTTTTCTTTTATGTTTTTCATTTTTATTTTAACTTATTTTTATTTTATTTTCTTATTTTATAAAACAATGACAATTAATCATGAGTTAAATCCTTGAAGTTTATAATAAAATAAATTTGATTTGTTTTATTTTTATTAAATTATAAAAGCTAAATCCAAGGTTAGAGGTTATAAATTAAACTAGCTGAACTGCAGATTTCGCTTAAATTAAGTTTTCAATCAGTATTTTTTTTTTTTTTTAAATATTAACGAAAATTATATAAATTTCCCACAAACTGAAGTTTTTAAAAACTAGCTTTATCATCTTTTTCTTACTGGTAACAGTTGCTTAATATGTTCAAAACTGCTTTTCAAGTTGGAATAATTTAGTTAAATAATAATTTGTCTTTTGGTGCTCACTACAAAAACGTCACCCATCTCTTGCCAATTTATGTCAAGTCTCGTAAGAAAGCAAATCCTGCTTTTTAAAGTGTTGCATGCAAATGGAAGGGCT